>WYDI02005093.1:0-45285 GCA_009867235.2 Psittacus erithacus | reverse complement strand
TGTTGAGGACACCAGAACTGCACACAATACTCCAAGTGAGGTCTCACGAGAGCAGAGTAGAGGGGCAGGATCGCCTCCTTCAACCTCCTGGTCACGCTGCTTTTGATGCAGCCCAGGATACAGCTGGCTTTCTGGGCTGTGAGCACACACTGCAGCCGGCTCATGTTCATTTTCTCATTGAAAAAGTATTATGTAAAGTACAAAGAATTGTAGGAAGATGTATCAACTGGAAATCTCATCTAGACAAAGCTATTATAGACACTGAATGCAATAGAATATAAAAGGGCAGTAGATTTGCTATCAGTTGAAATCAAGATTGGATGCCTTTCTGAACTATAAACTGTAATTCAACCGCAAGTCATTTGTTCAATAGAAGAATTATTGCGTGTCCTACATTGTGCAGGAAGTCAGAATTATGACTTCCCTTCCTGGCTTTAGAAATCATGAGGCAAATCCTGGTCTGAAATCAACTCCTAAAACATCAGTACACACAGGATCTGAACTGACAAATTTATTTTTACAAAGAAAAATATTCCACATCATTTTTACTGGTGGCAAAATTCATAGGCCTAACCGATCTGTAATTACTGTGTTTGATAATTTACTATGAGACATATTTAATTTTTTTTATGTAACCATTTTTGTTCATATTTAATGCCAAGAACAATTACTAACAGCAAACCTTATACTATATTAATGTAATAGTTAAATAATGCATGCTGGAGAATTGTTAGCATGTACATAATGCAGAACAAAACACATGGTACTTCAGCAGCTCCTTAGGTCAAATACCTGTGGGTGCAAAAGGGATTTTCCTGCTTTCAATTAAAATTGAAATAGCTTTTTTCTGTATTTTAAAGCTAGACTAGTATAAAAATGGCAGGAGGATATGGTCACAGCTTTTCTCGTAGTCAGACAGTCACAAAAGATGAAAGCTCAGCTGCTAGAAGGATGATTCAGAGATTCAGTAGGAAGCTTTGATGGGAAACCAAGCTTTGGTCTAGTAGGAAGTGGATAAAAAGATGACATCTTTATTTTAAGAATTGTTTCTCACTCTGATTTCAGAGCATTCCTCAGGCAGACATTAAAGTTCCTCTTGGCCATTTGTAATTTCTAAAATTCTCTGAATGATTTCTGCTGCACTTTTTTAGTTTTAATGACATGCCTCTTTCAGGATACTGATGAGGACTTTGAATAGCACAGTTTTTGTTTCTTTATAAGAATAGAAAGATTATTACATCTTGCAAACCTCCAGTTGTTTTGACATTACATGCAGTCTTTTGAAAAGCATTTCCATTGTTAAATGGTCTCCCAGTATTTGTTTTATTTATCTCTGTATGCGGGCATGCATATACTTGTCTTGTTTGGCATTTGATTGACTCCACTTAGGATTCATTCTGACTTTGCTGATGGTATATATGTATGTATGTATTGTCCAAGATGAAGTCACACTAAAATCAGAGTTGGGCACAACTATAGCTGGTTGTGATCAATACTGAGTTGAAGACATCTGTGTGGGATGAAGTATGCAGAAATGAACAATACCTTAATGTATGTTGCTTACTGTAAATGCTTATACGTTTTGTGGCAGTTGTTCCTGTGTATTTAAAAGCTTTGAATAAGAGAAGATGACTCTGTTTCTCAAAAAATGTTCCACACCAGCAGTTCTCATTGAAGATAATGATGAAGCATAAATATAGAACAAGTAGCAACTTGTAGCCTTGAGGCCAGAACAGACAGATTGAGCATTTCCAAGATGTCAGTGTATTCTGAATTTGATAGATGGGAATGTTGTATTGTGATCTTTTGTAATTACAAGTCTCAAAAACCAAGGAAAATTCAGAAATGAGGAGCATTTTCTGCAGATTCATGATTTATGAGACAAAGTGAAATGGGTTAAATAAATACATTGCTGGTCAGGTGGCAACTAAGAGGGAAGAGATGCATTGTAACTTATGTGTATTTGGTGGATGCAGGACCGAAAGGGAGCAGAATTAAGTCCAGTAGCATAATTATAACCAATATGTATGGATAATTTGAAGTAAGCAAATGAAACTCAGATAATGAGAATTTAACTGAAACATAATAAAATTTCCTGACTGATAGGATTATATGGATTTTTTTTTTTTTCAGTGGAGATAAAACACAAGTTTTTGAGACTCTATAGTTATAGTATATTATATAACATACTTTAGGAATGGAATATGTGATATGAAGGTCATGTCTGCTTGGCAGAAGGGCCCAAGAGCCTTCAGGAACTTTCCCTCATTTCTGTAAAAAATACTCATCAGTCACTGTCAATGGAAAAGCTTCTTGCTTCAGTAGAAATTGGATTTTATTCTGTTTCTTATATGTTTATTAAACAGAAATAGCGTGATTTGTACTGTGCTTACACAGAAAAGTTTAAAATGAACCAAAGTTGGAAAGATGTGCTGTGAAACAGAGATAGAAGATGAAACTAATAGGAGCCCAACAACCCTGGCCATTGATGGGCAAAAATTACAGGTCATTTGGCAGAGAGGAAAGCAGGCAAATCAAGATGTTCCCTTATGCTGATAGAAATATGAAGAGAATACAATCCAGCATGAATTTCAGTCAAATGGAGCCAAGCCGTAACACCAGCCCTGAATGTGCTTGGATGCTACAGAAGTTTGAATCTGGGTCAACTCCAAACACAGCTCTGTCAGCTCCTTTAAGTTACAACAGTTTATTTTGTATGCAGGATCTTCCTTTCTTTTTTTTTTTCTTTTCTTTTCCTACCTTGGATCCACCCAAAGGCTCTGAGAAGTCTTAAAGTTTATAACCTTTGGCTTGCGTTGACAATCAGAATGAGAAGTGAGTGCTGATAAATTGTTTAATAAAATGCTATAGAGCTCTAGTTCTGGTGCTTAATGGTATTATACCCATGCCACAAACTGCAGTGAACGAGCAGGTATAGCCTCTCCTTTTTTATGTTCTGTTCACTTTACAACATCTGAAGGGCAGATTTCAGGCAGCACATCTCTGTTGAATATCATACTTAGTCATGGTATTCATTCACTCTTCCATGTTGGAACTTACAGGGTAAACAAAGAAGAAATCTTTTAGACTATACTAATTATGATTAAGTTTGGGATTTTTTGTTCTGTCAAGAAAGAGTTCTCCTTAATTGTCTCTTGGAATCATATCTGTTTCTTGTAAAAATTGAAAACTCTCATACACATTGTGGAAGAAGCTTTGTCAATAGAACAAAACTGTTTATAGTGCATACCGATGTATGCTACTGGTAACTTTGTGCCCTAGCTTTGTCACTCTGCAAAATATTTTACAGTGAAAGAACCAGATTAATTATGATCTCCTACTAGTTTTGTTTCAGTATCTAACACCTCTATGAAGCATCTAACATCTTGTCTTAGATTTAAAATGTTGGGGATTCTTTTTTTTTTATTATTGTGTTTTCCAACATATGTTTCTTATTTGATAGAAATATTGTGAAATCCCAGTTTTTCCACAAATAGTTAAGTATCTCATGTCATTGATATTAATACTGTGGCTACAGCAATACTAATTACAGAATTAATTTTTCTTCTTTCTTTTCCTCCATGATTTGATTATCCAGAACAGTTGTCTTTCTGAATGTTTTCCCTTTTTGTTACAATAGCTGTGAATTCAATGGAGCTGTGTATGTTTAGAAGCATTTGCATAGTTAGATAGCAATTTATTAATAGTATTAGTTAAAAAAAAAAAAAAAAAGAAAAGAAAAATTGTTAATCTGTTCAATGTGCCGAGGAGATTACTTTACAGCTCTGTCCTGGCAGAGTGAGTGGAATGGTGTTGTATGTCAGTTTACTAAATCACTCTGAAATGTCATGTTGCTGTGATTTGCCAAATGGCCTTGCAGCTAGATTTTCTCTCCCCTTTTTCTGTAGCTCTGGGTCAACAGGCTACAGGTCATTTAAAGTTTTCACACTGGACGTGGTAGATGTAATAATATTATACTCCCGTTTTTTTTGTTGAAAACCAAGTGCAAAACCCATTCTTTTTCACTAAATATGTGGGATGAAAATATTCACTGCATTTTAAACAAGATGGCAAATGCTGTTTTTTAACAGAGCAATTGGTATCATAGGTAAGCAAAAATTACTGAAAAAAAATCTTTTTAAACATTGTGAGATTTGGTGTTCATTCTCTGATGTGGTTGTTTGGGTTTTTTTTAATATCCACAGGTTGTTTGGTGTCACTTCTCTTACGCAGACAAACTGCTCAAGCACTTGGATGATCATCAAAAATCAAGAGTTACATTGGTATCACCATGCTAATCCAATCTTACTGCTGGTGATGTACTACACCCTCGCAACTCTTATCCGTCTCTGGCTACAAGAGCCCATTGTAAGGGTAACTTCCTTCTCTTTTTTAGCACTACTAACTAATGACTATGAGACCAGCCAATGCAGATACTTGCTTAGAGGGGTGCAAATATTCAGGAAAGTTAAGGGAAAGAGACAGCAAGTGCAAGCTGGTACCTTGAATTTGGTCTTTTTTTAGAAGTGTCTGTGAGAGTTGTGTCTTGCAGGGGTTATATGGATATTCTCAAAATCAGCAGAACTATTTATGTAAGGAATGCTAATGGCAGAGCATTAATGCTTACTCTGATATGGAAAGCCAGTATCTGTGAAGTACTGCGGTGCTACTGAATTGAAGGCTAACACCCAGACTTGTCTAGCAGAACTGAAGTAGGATATTTGGCTGGCACAGGATCCTGTAAGACAAGACAGAGTTTTCCAATTTTATCACAGATAGAGAAAAAAGATTCTTAAAACCTTTCCTTCTGAATCTGTGCACCTGAGTGAAAATCCCAATTTTCATGTAAGAGCAACCGAAAATGGAGTGAAGAAGTAAATTTTTACTTCTTCCAGTATCAGAGGAAATACAAGAATCCAAAGGTACCGTAAAAGCTGAGAGTATAAAAAGAAAGATCCCTAACATTATTTATTTTTATCTCTTGATCCTCAGAGGCTCGACACGAGTTTTAGAGGTCAGGTTTTGCAGTACTGTAAACTGCAATGAAAATACTCATGACTGAACTGTGAATTATTAGAGTTCATAGCAGCAAGTAAAAATGTTGACGGTTTTCTTATTTTAAGGTCTTCTTTTTTTTCGTATAATGAATAATGTAACAGTTTAACATTTGAAAAGACAGATAAAATATATCACCTCTGAATTGATTTATCTGTTATTTGGGGTTTACATATATTGGGCTTCATAATAAGAGGTAAATGATGCCAGAATTGTCAGCTTGAGTTACTAAAAAAATCACATCTTAAGTTTCCAGAAATCTGAAGACTAGCTTTTGTAAAGTCACAAGATTGTGATCCAGTGCCCTCTGGCATTGGGTTCTTTTAGGGTTTTTTTCCTATTATTTTTTCTGCAGCTGCAGCAGCTGGAAACTTGCTTTTTTTTTTCTTTCCTGAAGTGAAAACTGAGATTTCCAGATAATAATGTGATTTTAGCATTGTGACTGTAACTAAAACTTCGCATCTCAGAAACTGCATAGTGAAATCATGAGAACTACTCACAGAGGAGTAAACACATGTGAAATGCAGTTACTGCGAGCTGTGTGATCTCAGCACCTCTGGGAATTCATTTCTAGTACCCAGGTTATTTTCTTCAAATTTTAACCACCTTAAACTTTGGATCTTGGTCTAAGTTAGGTACTGTGCTTTTTCAATGGAAAGGAATGGGCCTTTTTGTCTCAGGACAGACAGAATCCTGCAAGTTCCTCCAGGGACTACAGAGGACCTCTAGTGGACTTGCCTGCACTTCTTTCTTTATAGACTACTTGTGTTTGAGATGGCTATTCCAATAAGATACTAAAACCAGTTTCTGAGAACTGGAAACAAATCAAATGAGAGCTGCTTTATAAGCAATTGAGCTAGAGCGAGTAAGTATTAAAAGAGATTAATTTAGGCAAAGTTGTCTCTCAAATCTAGGACTACATGAGAGGCAATACAAAGTCTTGGCACTCCCATGGGAACTTCAGATTCCAGAGGAATGATGCTTCCCTCCAAAGATAAATGGACACTTAAAAAAAAGGACATTGTAAAGAAAATAATATTCATGCATTAATGTTTAGTTTTGATGCACAGGATGTAGTGATGCAAATATTTGTCATTAGAAAGAAATGCTGAGATTTGCAAAATTTACCATATTTTACAAACTTTCTCCTTATAGGTTTTTGGTTTGGTTTGGTTTGGTTTGGTTTTGTCTATATGCATTTCAGTTTTCCTTTAGTGATACCATGGATCAGGAATTAATCTTTCTCTTACTAACTTTCTCCTGGTAGACTCCATTGTCAATTATTTAAATCTAGAAATAATTGTACTCCGGCTTTCTTTGAAATGTATTTTGACTTGTAAATTTATAGTGTATTTGATTCATTATGTTGATAAGTATATAACCTGCCTTTGCGCAATCCCCAGTGATTTCAAAGTGACATTGTATTTAGGATCTCACCACTCACTATAGTTGGATGGATGGCAAAGACAGTATGCCAGCTGCTGTAAAGCAGTTGTTCTCTGCATAGTGCTGTCATGTACAGTTAAAAGTAGCTCATTGTAGATGTTTTACTCAAAAGAATCTCTTGAACAAAACCTATTTTGAATAAAATGTGTATGATAGATTATCGTAAGGGGATCTTTATTCAGTCTAAAAAGATGTACTTAAACTAAATATAATACTGGCATAGCAGATTCTAAAAACAGAGTAAGAAATGTAGACCTAAATCTTGAGTTTCAGGCTGTTTTCTCTGTGTGTGCATTTGTCCTTGTTTCAAAGCATGGCATGTATGAGATTTCAGTGTACAGTGTGGGATTCTGTATGAATTTTAGTCATGCAAAACGCCCTTGGCAGTCAGCGCAAGTTTTACTTTTTCTTATGCCCTTTATTTTGGATCCTGATTTGCTCTAACCTTGAGTCTTGTGAAATTCTACCTCTGCAAATAAGAAGAAGCAATCTGCCTCTGGAGATTTCAGCTCATAATTTTAACTGCTAGTTCTGAATATATGAATAGGGCCCATTCATTCCATCCAGTGAGTGGTAAGGAATAGTACAGAAGTCAACAGAGTTACAGCAATTTAATGTAAAGTTCTCTTACAGAATTTTTAGAATTGTTTGAATTAAGACTCACTTGAGAGTTGCTCAGGTAGTGGAAGAACAGGAAGAATTAGATAAGTCAAAGAACTTTCACAAAGAAGTTGTAATCATATGACTAGTACTGTGTTTTCTGACTTTTCTTCCTCTGCTAAGGAAGAAAAGACAAGATTTCTCACCATTCCCTATAGTTTCTTAGGCTAAAAATATGTTACTAAAAATCAATGTCTACATCCTAGGTCCTTTGGGTTTTGGTTTTTTTTGTCACCCTGGTGCCAAACTAAATGCTGTTGATAAACAGTTCTTTGGGATCCACATTTATATTAAAGTTTCAAATTGCAGTGACAAGTATTTTAAGCACAGAGTCAGTTTATTTCACCTTACAGTTTGGCTAGGAATTCCCTCTTACAATCAAGTATAAATACACAATCATATGCTAAATGTGCTACAGTTGCCTCTGAGAAATAAAACTAAATTAATAATCATTGTTCATCTAAATCACAATTTAAAATACAGGACCTAAAGGTTAGAATTGGAATTGAGAGACTTTCAAAACCAACTAGGATGTTTGGATATTCTATTCCCATGGGTAGCTTTGCAGACCTCTGCCCAGAGTCCCAATTTATTCTTACCCCATTGCATCAGCTGATTTTGCATAAGCAATGAGAACACTTACCACTAGCTAGTTCTCATTAAGAGTGTAATTTGGGACCCTGCCTTTGAAACACCTCAAGTTCAGACAAAAACTAGCTTTACACTATGAGATATCTCTTTTTTGGCAGTAGAGAGAGAGTCTAAGTAAAACAGCAAGTACCAGGGCAGGTGAGTATTTCTGCTGCAAACCAAGTCAACTTAGTAAAATGTCATTTGAAGCAGAAATGCAAGCATCTGTTAAGTAGAAAGGGCAAAATAGGCAAGAGAAAAATTTTAAGTCCTTCCAAACAGACCATTCATGTTGAAGTAAAATATGACAATTAGTTGACTGCTTGTTTTGTAGGTAATAGCAAAGCAAGCTCAGAATAATGCTACTAAAGCTGGTGTGAAATCTATGGTTTGGCTGCAGCTCGTCAATGTTCATGAACCTTCACTTAAGTCCTACTGAAGTTAGTAAGACTTTGCCCCAGATTCCACGTTCCACAAGCACTTGTGTACTTTGCTGAGTAGCGTGGGTTTATGAAGCAAGACCTTACAGCTGTATGAATGAGAATTTGGCTCAATGTGCTGAACAACTGATATCAGTGGACAATGTGATGAGAGGAAGTAGAGTTTTTGTAATTCTTTGATTTTGGTTGTAACCACACACGGTTTATATACATATACCCAGGTTTCTCGGTTGTCACTGTGCTATAGGAACATCCATGTTAAGTCTATTTAGGAGGCTCCATACCTCTGCTGGGCCATGGAATTAAGGTGCAGTTCAGACTAGTGCATTAGCAATACTCCTCAATTTAGTGGTAACAGTTCCTGTCACAGGTGAAGCAACAGAGCATGTGGATCATAGGCAATCACAGAGTCACAAAACAGTCCCAGGTTGGAAGAGACCTCTGGAGATCTTCTAATGCAATTTCTTGTGAGAGCAGGGCCTCAGATTAGGTTGTCCAGGGCCAAGTCTTGGATTTTTCCAGCAAAGGCAGCCAATGCCACTGATTTATTGTTCTCATGGTGATTTTTTTTTAATTATTTTTTTATTTTTAATATCCAGAAGACATTTCCCTGAATCTAATTATGCCATTAGCCTCTTGTCTTATAAACATGCCTTCCTGTGAGAAGAGCACCTCTGTCTTCTCTAAAACTGTAGTTTAGGTATTGGAAGGCTGAAAAAGAACCTAATTCCTTCATCCTTCAGCTTCTCCAACCCCTTAATCATCTTGGCAATTTTCTGCTGGACCATCTCCAGGTTTTCCATGTCTCTTTTGATTTGGGGAATGCCAGAACTGAATTGCAGGTATGGCCTGACACTTGCCAGGTACAGTGGAATAATCACATCCGTTGATCTGCTGGCAGTACTCTCACTGATGCAGTCCAGGACATGTTTGCCTTCATCGTTGCTGGAGTTCAGTGCCTGCTCATATTCAGCTTGCTCTGCACCAGGAACCCCTGAGCCTGTTCCACTTAGCTGCTTCCCACACAGTCTGTCCACAGCCTTTACTATTATATGGGTTTATTCCAGATGCAGGACTTTACCTTTGTTAAAGCTTGTCATTTTTTGACCCATCTGTCCTGGGTTCAGGGCTTAAACCACGACACCATCTCTAGCTTATCTCTGTAGGGTGGCTTTTGCTTGTGTCCCATCCTCTTCACCTTATTGTTCAGCATCAGCCACAAACTTTGTGTGGGTACAATTCCATCCAGAGAGTTTTGAAGGTACTGAATAGTAGCAGACCTAGTGCCAGTCCTTGAGGAACTCCACTCATGACAGACTACCATTTTGACTTTGAATCATTGCCCTGCTTTGTGCAAGAGAATGTAGCTAGTTGTCTATCCATCTTGTTGGTCATTGTAGGGTCCTTATCTTACCAGATTGTATGCAGAGGTTGTGTGGGACAGTGTGTCACAGATGCTAAAATCAAGGTAGCTGACATCCACAGCTCCCCTTTCATCTACTCAGCCAGCTGTTTCAGCATAAAAAGCAATCAGGCTACTCTTGACAAATCCATAGTGGCTTTTTCCAGTCACCTTGCCCTACATATGAGCATAAGCACACATATTTCTGTGGCTTGACTCAGAATCAAGACTAGATAAGCCTAAGTGGATGACCACCACTGACTAGTTTGGTTTATGTTGAGGCATGGAATGGTGAATTAGGTTAGCCTTTAACAGTTGATATGTTTGCTCAAAAGGTCTTGATACTTTCAGTTCCTTGGTTGTTAGTTAATAAGAATTGGCTTTTTACATATATAGGCAGATGAGAAGAGTGAATTTTCTTTCAGTACATTTCCTTGAAAATTAAACATCTGTGTACTAGCTTATGGTATGACTATATAATGAGATAAAGTAATATGTGGAGGTCTGTGTAATTTTGGTGTCTTGTAGCTATCAGGAAACATCTTGGCATGGATGGACTAGCAGTTACAGAAAAGTTCTGCCATCATTTCTGAAAATGCCATTTCAGTAAGTGTCATCACTCATAGATGGAGTGCATTAGACACTAAAAGATATTTTAAAGACACTTTGGAAGGGGAGCATCAATTAAGGGAAAATTTAAATTCCTTTGGTAAGACTGTTATTTAGAGAGCTGTAACTAGTCTTGTCATTTGTATTGTTTAGCAGATGCCTGATGAAGAGAAATCTGTTAGCAGGGAAGATGACAAAGAAATAGCCTGCAGCCCAATTCCAATGACAGCAGAGAGAAGACGCAGTCTGTGGTATGCAAGCCACTATACAACTGATGAGAGAAAAGTAAGGCTGGAGGGGGAAGGGTCTCTGCATTAATTGTATTTCAGTCAGTTAGCTGATTTTATCACAGTTACTTTGAAATTAAGGGGAGCAGCATTATATATGTTGCAAATAAGATCTTCATGTGTGATTATATAAATCAGGTAAAATATGAAGGCTGTGTGGCAGAGTAAGAAGAGATTTTGTAAAAATTAATAAAAACAAGAGCCAGTGTAGAGAAATAAAGGAAGAGCATGCTGATGTTTTTGGCTTCTGCATTTAAGAAGTTTGGGGTCAGGCTTTTGGCATAAGTCCATTATCTGCGTGCAAAACAGCTAGAAAGTTTGTCAGGAAGCTTAATCCTGATGTAAAGATCTGATCTGCCTTGTGGCTACTAATTAGCATTGTCATTGGTAAGGGGGGACTGCCAGCTTATCTTCCTCCAAGCTACTGGTGTCCTTGGTGAATATTTATAGCAGGGCAGTTAAGGCAGTTGATGTAAAAGCCTCTGGAAGGGTCCAGCTTTCTGCCATCTGTGCTCACCAGATGCAGTGCAAAATTTAATTTCATGAGTTGCAGTTAAATTTGGGATCTACAAACACTCTGTTGAGCCACATATACTCAAGCCCCAAGAACTTCGCCATAATAATTGTAATGGTAAACAGGCTGGCAAATGAATGAAGTATCACACTGTCTACTAGTATAAACAATTCATTGGAAGTATTTTTATAATTACAGCAGTTCTAATGATCACTTAAAAACTTTGGTTTTAAGCGCTGGATCATTAGAAAGACATTAGAAAGCAGTTAATCAGTATCGTGGCATACTGATTAATTCTTTGACCTAGAATCTAAAATTTCAGTGCAACACTCAGTTTTGATTTAGAATTCACAGGAACATACAGTAAAGGTATGTCAATGCTATGGCACACTAAATATCATTTTATTGATTATGGTGTACAATTCTGTTTGCTTTTTAAGAATTCTTTCTGAATTTCTTAGTGCAAATCTGCAAAAAGTCACCAAACATGCATGCATGTATTCAAAAAGTTAGACTTACTAATGCTTAAGCCATGCTTTTTAATAATTTGTCCTTGCATTGCTTTTTGCAGCTTCTGTCAATGACCCAAGATGAATACAAGCCATCGGATGTTAGTATACCACTAGTCTTTGTAATTTTATAATTCTCCTTAATGTGTGTAAATACAGATTACACTGATATATGCAGATAAAGCCTTAGATGACATTTTTTAAGATGTCTTTTTTTATGGTTAGCCTGCCATTTACCCTATAACCTGATTATCTGAAATATAATTGTCTTTTGCTTCCTTAATAATTGCACTGAGAAACTACTGATTAGCCCTGAAATTGATCATTTGAAATTAAACTGCTTGTAGTAGTACCAACTGGCAAATGATCTTTGCTATTTCATTTGGTTTAAATGAGATATCAAAATATGCTTTCTAATGCAAGCCATCTTTAAACTCGGTTTAGCTTCTTTGCTGTATTTTTTCTTTCATTCGTGTTGAAATGCTAAGGCCCTTAAAGCATGACTGACAACATATGAGTTTAATTTACAGATCAGAGAAAATCAAAGTCCTTGTTTGAGCAGAAAGCAAAGGATTCATTTATCTTGACTGCTATAGACCATAGCAGACTCTAAAAGCAGAAATATCCCCTTTGTTCAGTATGCACAGAAGAGTGAAAGATGCAGATGAACTTTGGGAACAGCTATAACCAAATCTGAATGCGCTGCACAGCCTGTGCTTGGTGTAGCTGCTGGATATAATATAACCCAGATACTGTGCATCGTTTCGAAGGCAAATTATGCTCCTATCTCACAGACTAAGCAGAAGTCAGTCTTCAGCATGTATGACCATCAGTAGCCCACTGCATGTGAATATCTGCCAATACAAGAGAGATTTCTGATTGTGGTTGCTGGAGCCCTAATCCAAGCAAGCACAAGGGCTGAAATTTAAGTTAAAAAATTAAAACAATGAAAGAGTGTTGAGTTAGTACTACCAAATGGCATAAATGTGACATCAATAACAATAATTATTCAACTGGGTTTATTAATAGCAGCAAAGGTAGATCTCACCAGTAATAATTTAAAATGGAAAGTAATTCATAATCATTGTTTTCATAACTACTGGACATAATTAAATGTGAATTAAAGTCTGAAATCTTGTATTAGTTTGCCTAAGTAGGAGGATGAATTTTTGGTTGCAGCTTTAGCTTAAATGCAGGATATATAACGATATATTTCTAGCTTGTCTGTAAAAAACTAATTTAACCTTGGAAATACAGGATGTCCGAAGATGGGCTCACTGAATTACTGTTTCTGCACTGAGCCATGCAATCAACTTTAGCCTTCCCCAGCTGTGGATGTGTTAACTTAGTTCATCTTTATACTGCTTTTTCTTTACATTTAATTTCATAGGTAAGAGAGGCCAAGAGGATGCCCAAAAATAGTCATTTACTATGGCTCACCTGACTGCAGTAACTTAATTGCTTTTGCTTGTGTATCCACAATTTTATTCCTTTACAGACTGCTTGTGGGCAAATTGAAGTGTTACTTAATGCAGTGTGACAGTCTGGGAATTTGAAAAAAAATAACTGAATTCTCTTAAAAGAAATATTCACAGAAGTTCAAAGCTGCGGCAGCATTTTACTGTTTGCTAGAGAACTTCACTGAAACAATGTTGTAATTCTATTGATATTGCATAAAAAGCTAACAACAGTTAATTTTGGAAGCTGTTATGCACTACTTTTGCATGCAACATGGCTATAACATACCAATTTATTTGGAAGGAAGTAACTGCAGTTGCTATTTAAGCTCCTTTAGCATTGGCAATCTAGCAGTAGCATAGCAAAGAAGCAGGAGTCACATTGTTCTGTGAGCCACCCTCACTGCAGTGCCTCTCTCTGATGTTCTGGCAGGTGCTGCTGGTAACAGTGAATGGGAACCCTGCTGACTATCATACCATCCACCCCGCACTGCCGTTAGAAAATGGTCCAGCCAAAGCAGACATGTACTCAACACCACAGTACAAATGGGAGCCTTCAGATGACGTGTCAGGTATTGAACTGCATGGGAATTACCCTTAGTTTCATATTTTTTCATATTCTATGTCTCCAGTTACTGCTTCTAGCATTTTGGGGCTTGTTTTCAGTTTGGTAAGCTCTTTGGCTTGTTGAAGTTAACTACTTGCTGGTACCCTACGATAATGACTGATCATATGGCGATTTTGTATACTGGGCTCTGGGCATACACTATTCAAAACAGTTTGCCTAACAGCACTGCAACTGTGGGGTTTGCATTGCTTTAGTGTACTCAGATGTGATTTTTGACCTAGAATCCAAAATTTCAGTACAACACTCTCAGTTTTGATTTAGAATTCACAGGAGCATACAGTAAAAGTCTGTCAATGCTATGGCACACAAAATATCATTTTACTGATCATAGTGTACAATTCTGCTTGCTGATTGCTGTAGAAGTAGCCATCAGAGTGGTTGCAAGTGAAACCATTCCAGGAGAGAGTGCACATGCTACCTTTAGACCAGCATGAATTGCGAATAAGAATTTCTTTTTTTACTTAGAAAAGGAAGAGGAGAAGGAGGAAGAGGAAGAGGAAGTTACTCAGGAGGAAAAAGAAAATGTTAAATTACATGCCTTGGTCTCTGTGTTTCAATTTATCATGAAACAAAGTTATATTTGTGCTCTGATAGCTATGATGGTAAGTACTGGCAAAACCAACAAAAAAATACTGTTAATTTTGCAAATAAATGTGTCTTCTGAATGTTTTCCTGAGTGTCTCATTGGTGAGTTTTCAGTAATTGTTTGCATTAGGGTTAGTCATTAACAGTATGGTGTCTGCATCATTTTGGAACTGGTTTAGGTTATTAATGCATAATTCCCAGGCTTATTATAGATCTATAAATAGGGCAACACACAGGGTTCTGGGTAAGCTATCACATTTCCAGGACTGGGAGTCCTGGGTTTTATTGTCAGAAAACCACTAGGGCTGTTTTCTTTTGATTCCCAAGCTCTACATAAGCAGGCTTGTCATGCTTTTACTTCATTCAGAAATTTGCCTCCAAAATTAAAGTTTTTCATAGTAATACAGTGCATTTTTCAAAATATAATTCCTACTTCAGCCTGAAGCATGCGTCCAGTTACTCACTGAGAAGAAAATACCTGTAAAGCCTGATTTCCTGTATTAACGCAGAAACGTCTCAAGAAAAACACAACTTCATGATAAGCAATATTTTGCTATTGTTTTACTTATCACCCTTATATTTTTTTCTTACATTGTTCCTTGCTTTTGAGCCAACTTGATGCAAATACCTTGAGCTGCACTGTAGCAAGTTTTCAGCATAAGGTTCAGATCTCTCCCTATATTCCCAATGCAAACTTTGGTTTTAATGTTTTGGAAAGGTTTCAACTGTGATGAAATTAGCCATAAAGGTTTTTGGTCCAATTTTGCATTAGAAATGGTAAAAAAAAAATTAGCTTGGCTGCTTCTTGTTTGCATAAAGTTTCAAACTTTATTTGCTGCTCTTTAACAGGAAAAGTTTCTCCACTAAATAAGGCAGACTCCTTGTGCAGAATCTGGATCTGGTTAGATGATTTCTGAGACATTAGCAAAGTAGTTATTTTCGTATTGACACAACGCCTCTTTTTCCTATTTGTAAAGCTCACATGCTTCATATGATCTGCATTTCCTTTCTAATTCATTCCTAGGGTCATATCTCTAAATATCAAAGGAGGAGATATATTTAAAGAGTTTTCTTGTAGCTTAATATTGAGATATTACTGTTTTCTTAGTGGAGAAACACTATCCCAATGTTATATGACCCAAATTAATTTATGAATTTACTTATGGTGTGATCTGATGCAAGATCCACTTATACCGTAGCCAAAGACAGCTTAGTGTAAGTTATTTTCTTGTATGGGGACAAAGAAGTAGCATATTAGTGTTTTTCACATACCCTTAAAAGACATCATTCACAAGGGAACTGAGCTAAACTGAAATATTCTTAATGTTTCATACTTTTCCACTTAAACTGAAAAGGGATCTAAAATGTTTTATTGATAGTTATTCCACAGTTATACCAGCATATACGTAACTGAATTTAGTCATAAATCGGTAACACAGTGTTAATAAAAAGCACTCAAAACCTCAGTCCTCTTCCCCAGGTGTCGAATAGAGCAGTTTTCAGTAGCTGATTTCTGCAAGCTACAGGAAACATTCTATAGTTGTGAGTATTTCAGGTAATTTAACATGATTAGTGTAGACTGAATGTTCTTCAGGTTTGGTGTGTGCAGTGTGTACATATCTTAGCTTTCCAAATTGAATTGATTCTACAAAAGCTAGAAGTTAGCTGAGTTTTGTAAGTCTGTCAGAGTGCTTGAATGTAGCGTCTGTTGATACGGTATGTTGATGTTGGTATGTTTATGTTGGTATGTTTTGATATTCCTACTCTGAATTCTTTGCTGCTGTTTTGCAAGACCTTGTGTGCCCAAATGTCAGTCTGTATTTTCTCTCTTTTTTAATTTGATGTATTGGGAAGCAGTGAGTTTGCTTATAAAACTTACCAAGGTGCAATTAATGCACAAAGCAGGATTTGCCCTCAGCTATGGACTTCTTAAGACTCTACTTTCTGCATGTTCTTCAAGGGCTTTACTGTAGCTGGCTAAGGAGCTCATTAAGATGTGTGAAAGTCTCATGCTAGTGAAAATGTGCACTAAGTAGAGAAGTTTGTAAATGGCAATATGCATCAGTGTTGTTCCTCAATGTATCTGTGAACTTTTTTTCTTCTCTTTCCTCCTTCCATAAGGCATGGAGTATCACATACCACAGCTGGTTGACTTTTGTGTTACTAATCTGGTCTTGCACACTGTGGATGATTCGGGACCGAAGGAAATACGCCATGATCAGTTCCCCATTCATGGTTTTCTATGGCAATTTACTGCTAACGTTGCAGTATATATGGAGTATTGAGCTCAAGAATGATGAGCTTCCTCAAGTATCTGGTTTTTTAGAAAGAAAGGAACCTGGAGAGCTGGCATCAAAGGTAGGTGTTACAAATAGCTGAGATCTATTTACAAAACCACAAAAATATATTGTGATTAAAAATTTGGAACTCCTGGCATTTCTTTAAGAGTGAATCTTCAGTATTCAGTATAACCATGTTCAGTAGCAGTTCTACAATAAAGGATAAGCCATTTAAAAATAGTGTTCAGAAAATTACTTCTTGCTTTTTAAGCTAATACCAAAGCAAATGTTTCAGACATCTTTGTAGATTTTCATGCTATTTCTGGAGAAAATCCTTAGTGGGTGGAAATTATTCACTTGTTTGGGTTTATAAACTGGATACAAAACTAGATGTGATATGATTTGTTAGATCAATACCCATGGGATGTCAGGTCTGTCTCTGACTATGACAGCAAGTGGAATTGCAGTGTCATTGCAATTAACAATGCTACTTATGCCTTTATGATTTCATACAAGCAGCAATACACAGTTGTGATTGAGATTTAATTCTTTATCCTTACACCTGGAGCAGCATGAGTTGCAATCCATTTCAGGTCAGAAACAAGAGTCTGTTGACCTCAGTGCATGATATATTCTCTGATGTCTTGAAAGCACTACAAAATGCATTTTGGTTGGCAAGTTTGCCTTTGGGGGTGGGAATGAGCATAAATAGGAAGTTGTTTCCTAGAGCACCCAAGAGGCATGTCTCAGAGAGTGCATCTAGTTGGCATGGCTCCCCTTGCACTAAGTGAATCACTTCCCTTGTGACACCTAATTAACATTTAAGGTGATTCTGTAAGTCATTTTCCTTGTTGGCAGTACCCTTTGGACAACCATGTCTGAGTCTTTAATGCATTTGAAAATTAGTGATTGCTGTATTATTTTTCTCTTAAAGGTAGGGCTAGTTTAGTAAGAGAGAGCTAAAGCTCTAGGGGTTCTGCAAAAGAAGTTCTACAGTTTCAGTAACTTTGTAACTCTTTAAGGAGTTTTACCTGTCTTAACAAGTCAGCCCCTTTGATGTTGTTTCTTGTTAGCTACATCATCAAACATCTTACCTAAAACTAGCTGGTGTCAAAAACGAAGCTGTTGTGTATTTGTGATAATTTGGCTGCACCCATAAAACTAATAGAAGATATCTAATGCTGATTTTTAGGCTGAATACAATGCACTCTGTAAATTTTACAGAATCATGGGGTGGATGAGGCTGAAAGATTTCTGGAGGTCATGCAGTCCACTCCCCAACTCAAGCAGGGCCATCTACAGCTGATGGCCTAGGACAATGCCCAGATGGATTTTGAATGTCCCCAAGAAGGGAGACTCCACAAGTCACAACTCTACCTTCGCATTTTCCTTGCCCATGCTTCGTAAAGAACCTCTGTCTCTCTATGGTGGTTATGCAAGCCACCACACCCCATCTCTGCGATCCCAACAAGTTCGTAGCCCTGCACGGAGGTCTCTGATTCCTTGTGTTTATTCCCCATGCTGCATGCATTAGTGTGCAGGCACTTCAGAGAGGCACCTGGCACACTGATTTCCCAGAAAGGATCTGGAAGGTTTCCCTGTAATGGTGCCTTTAAGGCATTTCCTTGCTTCTGTACAAATGCTTTAAGTGACCTTGCATAAGCCTTGTTTTGCTGATTATGTGTTTCCTTCTGTTCACGTTGCCCCAGACACCCTTTGCTTGTCAGCTCTGTCCATCACTCTCTCTCTAGGCTGCTATTAACTCCCCCTGCTATTCCTAGTTTAAAGTCCTTTTTATAATGGTTGAATTTAAATAAAAGTTCACTACTGAATTCTTCAAAGAAACAAAAATAGAAAGAAATGTACAGTAATTCTTTCTGCATAATATTCTGCATACCATGTGGGTGTTTTCTGGTCTGAAAAGGAAATTAAATGGATACTGTAAAAGGTGACTAAAAGCATTTCTTTGATGCGCGTCACTTTGAGACTTTTCTTGGAGCCAGCTCTGGCTCTGGAAATGCCAAAGAGAACAAGGAGTAAATGCAGCAGGGAGATGGAGCTAATAACTGCAAAACAAATCTGTGGTTTACAATATCAAAGGTTTGTGTTGCAAAAGCCAGAGCTCCAGGAGGTATCTGGAGAAGCTGTGACAATTCACACAGGCTGACAGTCTTCTGCTGCAGCTCAGCAATAGCTGCAGTATCAGTGAAAACAACTGTCACTAGCCTGGGACCTTTCCTTTCCCACATGGAATACTTGCATATTAGATAAAAAACAGGAGAGTTCTTTACATTGTACTACTGGCCTTGTCTTTCTATTGCGTGAAAAATACTTGGCTCTTACATGCTTGCTGTTTGAGGTTTTATTCTTTTAAGTAGTGAAATATGTAATCTTCTGCACCACTGGAATCAGTGGAAACTTTGTAGAATGTAAGCATAAAATTGAGTGTGTGATGAATAGTCATCATGCTGTGTTCTGAATTTTGGCCAGCAGTGTTGCAACCTGCTGAATTTAGCTTTTTGCAAAACACGGAAATGCACTCTTCATTAAAGAGATTTATTTATTTCTAAAGTATCCTGCTGTTGTTGAATTAATATCTCTTAAAGCTGTTCAAAGAATTAAGAGCCATCTTAAATCTTGTAACTGCTCTAAATGCAAGGTATATGCAATTCACTGGGTCTTCTGTAACTTAAAGATGTATAAAAAATGTTTTTTTAATTTTAAAATAAATTGTGTTTAAGCACCTGAAGCACCAAACCCCCTAAATCAAAATTCAGGCTATATCACGCTCCAACAATGACATTAATGCTCACCTGCATGTGCTTCTTCCTTGAAAGAAGGGAAAACGGAACAAAAATGAACAAATGGGAATTATTCCAATCAGTACATAAAGAGAAGATCTTTAAACTTATAAGACAGTAGTTTCAAACTGAATAGAATGGGGTAGAATAAAATCATATCGGTAAAAGAAGCAGAGCAATAAGTTATTCCTCAGTGGAAAAATGCAGATGAAATAAAGTTGGTTATAATGCAGGATGTTTCCTAAATTACTTAGGATTTTACTTAAATTACTTAACTTCCACAAATGTGCTCTTTGACACTGATGCCATCATCACCATTTTCTGATGGACAGAGAAAACAAAGGCATGCAAAATTCATGAAAACATGTTTTTGTATTAGTAGAATGTAGGATATACAATTAGTCTGTTATTTTTGATCTTTTGTTTGCAGATTCTTTTCACAATTACTTTCTGGCTACTGCTTAGGCAACACCTCACTGAACAGAAAGCACTTCAGCTTAAAGAAGCTACTTTATCTGAGGTCAAGGTTGGAAGTGAAGAAAATGAAGAGAAAGGTAAAGCCAGATTCAGTTTAATCCTTCAGTCATGACAGAAGTTCCAGTTACTACATTTCTGTGATGTTGAAAGCATAGCAAGATACCTTTCATTAGCCAAGAAAGATATTGCAAATCTATTTGCAACTGTCTTTCAGGATATAAAAATAAAACAGCTTTGAACTTCAGAAATTTAAATAAAAAGAGAATTTTCTGTACTGGAAGGTAATTAAAATGGCTCATTTAAGAAATGTCACAGAACTTTCAAATAATCAGTTTACTCCTGTGTCCCTAACTCAGACCAGCAGATTAATTGCCCTAGGAGTTTAACCACAGGAGAAGAGCTTATACAGTAAAAGTCAGTTGCTGAATCTTGGAAGTTTTATTGTATGTAAACACTAGTACAAAGCCAGAAGTTAAACTACTGATTTCAATTGGTAAATGAGCATGTATATTTTCAGTGCAGGGGCTCATGCTGTAAGAAGCATCCCTGAGAGCAAAGTTTACTGCTAGTTTCAGCTCATTGTAACAGGTTTATGGCCTGTTCTCTTTTTTGCTACTGGGGACATGTTCCCCCTTACCTTCTTTGCCTTTTTCTGTCTCACTGTATGCTTATCTGTAGAAGTTCAACTCACTGAAATGGTAGAAAGCCAGCCTTGGAAGCAGTGATGTAGTTTCCTGTTTGATTAATTACATTATTTGTCTCAGTAAAACATCTGATTAGTGTCAGAGTTGGACACTGCATGGATTTTCAAGGCAGGAGCAAGGGAAGAGTCTAAGAAGAGGGATGGTGAGTGGGACAAAAGGATTGGGCAAGTCGTTTGATGGTTAAATCTTTAATATTGTTCTCATCAGGAAGAAAAGCATTGCAGCTGCATGCTATGGGTATGACAAGCCCTGTTTCACAGATATTTCTCATGTACTTACTACTGGGAGGATGCTTAACCTGCCCTCCACAAGCCTCACAAGGTTAATAACTGGGGAATCCTGACCTCTTCATAGGGCAAAATCAGCTTATCTTTTCTGCTGTGGCTCAGGTACGTTAGATGAAGCTGGATAAGTGGTAGTTGCTTTGTAAAACAGCAGTGTTAGTGCAGCATTTATATTTTTTAAGTTTGTTTGGTTTTATGTTAATGTTTTCTCCTGCTAGTGGTTTTTGGAGGTAACCACACTATTCTCTAAAGGATGAAACTCAAGATAAGAGGTTCAGACTCAGAATGAGTTTAAACTTCAAACTCAAGATGAGAGATTTCTGGTGGTGCTGGTGGTTTCTTTGTTTTCCAGTTTAAAAAGTTTCTTGCCTGAGAGTATAGATATTGCTATGGGAAGTGTTTTGACTGTTATCCATTATGCAACCCTTAGGCTTTAACTTTCCACTAACAGCTGCCTGCATTTCAGACAAAGTGAAGACTGATGTCTGGTAAGGACATACAGCTATGCACTCACTGTATGGCTCCAGAAGCAGGTTGAAGCTCATATGAAGTTAAAACTCCTTCCTCTGCTCTGGAGGCATGTATGATTCAGCAATACAGTCTCTTGTGAATATTGTGTTTTAAATTTCTGTGTTGTGTGCAGAGATTTTATTTTCCACCCATTTCAATTCTTACTAAAAGTCCCTAGAACAGACAGAGAACAAATGTGACTCTGTATTTGCAGAAGAGGAGTCGCAAGAGGGAGAAGTGGCAGAAGAACAGGAGGAGGAAAAGGAGGAGGAGGAGGAGGAAGAGGACGATGAGGATGAACAGGATATTATGAAAGTCCTGGGGAAGCTCGTTATGGCTATGTTCATCAAGTACTGGATTTACGTCTGCGGGGGCATGTTCTTCTTTGTCAGCTTTGAGGGCAGAATTGTCATGTACAAAATCATCTATATGGTACTGTTCCTCTTCTGTGTAGCCCTTTATCAGGTAAGCAAGAGCTGTGTTAACAAAATTTTGTCCTTAAATACAGTGGGCCATAACTTTAACTTGGTAATAAAAAAGCTCCAAACAGAATTCATAAACAATGTATTTGTTCTCCAATAAGATACAACTTAATAAGATCATTTTAAGGGGTTAAGATTAATTTTTCCTTTGGCTTTTGATTATAGTGACAAAGTGCATATAAATAAGATGCATACATAGATCTCTGCTCCAGGATGCCACCCTACCTCACCACGGGATTTGGTCCTACATAGCCACCAGTTTTTTGTGACAGCTGATCCACACAGCTTCCACACTCCAGCGAGCAGAGAGTCCCTCTCCTAAATGTGATGAAACTGAATGATCGAATCTGTCCCTGGCCTTTAAGTCTGTGGCCGTGTCTCAGTAACTTTTTTACACTAAAATCTGTACTTGTGTGCGTATGCATCAGAAGTAAAAACTGTATCTCAAAGAACTGTGACTGCCTTAGAGTAAATGTTGTTTACTTCAGGCCAGCTAGAAAAAACAGTATTCAGTGTTGCCAGTATTTTTGTTACTGTCTTTGCCTTCAGCTTGTTTCAGCATCTTTAGTGTATGATTTTCAGGTGCACTATGAATGGTGGAGGAAGATTTTAAAGTACTTTTGGATGTCAGTTGTTGTTTACACAATGCTGGTGCTTATATTCATCTATACATACCAGTTTGAGTCGTTCCCTGGGTTGTGGAAGAACATGACAGGCCTGGATGAAAACAAGTAAGTGTTTTTAACTGATTTCATTTTTTTCTTTGGACTTTTAAGTTCAGTGTGGTGGAATGGTCTGAGAGTAGTCTTCTCCTACAGGAAAACCATCATGAGACCATCCCCAGGCATAGCTGACTTTAAGCGCTCAGCTCTGAAGCCATAGATTTATTGGTGTAACTGTAAAGATAAGCAAAAGCACAAAGAATCATGTTTCCTTACATCTGTTGCCAAGGCCTTCACATTGCTTCTGTTCCCAATACAGTGCCAACGCTTCTCTTTGCCTCTTTGACCATACAAACATGACTGGGGAGAAATTAAGGGTAGATTTGCAGGATTTCTGAGCTGGTGAAGGTGGAGCTGCCTCCTGCTAGTGAGGAGGGGCTGTGTTTCTTCCTCCTCACCTCCTCATGGTGAACTGGGAATTTCTCAACAGGAGCGTACATGAGAAAAATATATGCAATGTGAGTGAATCTCCAGTGCGGAACTTTCAGTCAGAGGCAACTCATCTGGTTCAAGAGATGTATGGCAGCCCCTTTTTTCCTATTGCACCTGATTTGTAATAATATCTTACGGCAGGAAGAAGATTTTGGTGTGAAAAAGTAACTTAGTGCCTTACTTTTTTTTTTTCTCCAGACTAGCAGACCTTGGCTTAAAACAGTTTTCTGTGGCTGAGCTATTCACACGCATCTTTATCCCCACCTCCTTCCTACTGGCGTGTATTTTACACCTTCACTATTTCCATGACCGGTTTCTCCAGCTCACTGATTTAAAAGCTGTAACCAGCAAACAAGACAATACTATTTACAGGTAAAGAAGCAAAGCAAATGGAACTGTTGCTTATCTGTATGAAAATGCTGTTTCTCACTGTCTTGTAATGCTCACTTTTCATTAGATATTATTTGCCTTTGCTATGACTACCTGGCTTAAAAAGAAGGTGCTCAGTATCCAGCACCCTGCTAAACAAACAACAACCAAAGTACCTGTCTTCTTCCACTTTCCCCTATACACTGAAGTTTTTCATTTTGGGGTACATTTTCACAGGTACTAACAGTATTTATGTATTTATCTCATTGACTTTGACCTTAAATGGGAGTTAGATGCTGAATTGTTGCCTGTGCCTTTTTGTTACTCCTGTCAATAATAGAGAATATGGTTTTTAATTTGGCTCAGTTCTGTTTTTCAATGTCCATTTTGGGTGCCAAGTGAAGACTGGGAGATCTCTGGCAAATACCACATTTGCATTGGACAATTAGGTGTTTTTCTGAAGTTGAACTTCAGGAATGGAAAAATCCCAGACCTGGGGTCACTCTTTAAAGTACAGACCATTGGCTTTCCTAGCTTTTCGAGACATTCAGCAATCTCATCTGGAAGTTCATTAGGATTTTTTCATTATTTTGGGACCTCACTTTTTCTGTGTTTAACTCTTCCATATTCTCCTGCATGAAAACAAATCTGGCCTATGATCCTGCTCCATGAGTCTAAAGCAGAGAAATAACTTCACAGTAAATTGTGTCATATTAGGCAATTTACTCTAATTCTTTGAAGGAACCAATCGATTTGGACACTTTTTAGGGTGTTTACCTGTAATTCAGCTGGGCTTCTATGAATGGGGACTAGCTGTATAACATCACGTTCACCACAGCATGTGGTGGAATAATGGCAATTTATCTTAACAGAGAATTCTGCTCTAGGACTTGCTAGATTTACAAAAGCATTTCAGATACTTATGCATTCAATTTAATATGAAGCTACTTTACAGGGTATGGTACAACTATGTTTGTGTTTTCTGTCATCAGTGCATGAGAATGAGCTCTACTTTTATAGGATGCTTCCAGTTTCTTTATTTAAATAATTTTTAAAACGAGAACAAATCAAACTTGACAAGATTTCCTAACAAAAATGCATTATGTGGTTTTGTTTGTTTGTTTGTTTGTTTTTAACTTACCTTTTTAAATGTTTGTTTGAATAATACCATTTCCTTCTGCTTTTCTTGAATTGCTAAATGTGATGGTAGAGTGAAGGGACCACTGAAGTGGCCTGTTAGCGCAGTACTTGTGCAGCAGGTGTACATTAACTTCTCTGACCTGGGCAATCATGTCCTGAAACCAGAAGCCAGATAGGTGTCTGAGCTGAAATGGGTATTGTTCCTAGGCTGAGGCATTTGAGGGCATGCATTACAGTTTGCAGTAACTGTACAAGCTCTTTTGTAGCCCAAACACTTTGCATTTGTGCCAAGTTAAATAGAAGGAGCTTCCACCTCCCACCTAATAGGCACAAAGTGGAAAAAAGAAAGCCCAACAAATGAGGCACTTGCAGGATTTAGGTGGGTTTATTACCACTACACTCTGTGAAACCACTACTTGCACACCTTTCTGTTATACATGAAAGATATCAAAATAATATACAATTCTTAACACTGCCTGAGGAGTGAAGCTACAGCTTATTTTTTCTCTCGATGCAAAAAGTCAGTACTGAGCATCAGCCAACTTTACAGTTCAAAGCTTCAAGATGAGAGCTCATCTGGCATTTGTATTGATGATCCATAAAGCTGGATAAGGACTAGCACAACAACCAGCTCCAGCTTAACAATAATGCTAGCAATAAAAATAAGTTGCAGGCGCAATTAAAATACAGATTAAGGGCTCATATGTGTATGGCAGTTTTCTTACAAAGCGACTAAATCTCATTTTTCCATTTTACTTTGAAAACACTGGAATTCACTCAACAGCTAGTTTACCTTTCAAAACTGTTTATATGCTGTTTCTTTTGTAATAAACAAAAAAATTAAAATAAAGAAACTGAACCTTTATTTTGAGTAAGCAGACAGAACTCAATCCTTTTAATAGCAAACTTGTTCAAATAACCAGAGCAGATGAAAGCCAGTCATGAAAGTAATAGGGAAAACAGCTCCAGTTCCTCCATCTGCCCCTGAGCTGCCATGTATGATTATAGTATGTTTGTGTCTAACTGAAGAGTACTGTTAAAATTGCTGAGACTGTTTTGTAGTAAGATGTTGCTTCACATCAGCAAAGTTTGTAGAGTGAGTTCAAGAGTAAAGCTCTTCCAGTTGCAAATAAAGGGACAGAAAATGGCACATTGGAATTGGCAGACGGAGGCACTTCTCACTATTTGTAAAGGTGACAAAGCTGAGTGTCTCAGTTTTGGATATGCAAAAATCCTCTGATTAGGACTTTCCAAGCCCATTTTCTTGCTGATGAATTGTGGCATGGCAAAGATAAAGGCTGTGAGATAGATAATTTAATATGATGCTCCATCATAATTACTTTTAAATAAAAAGAAGCAAAATATCTCTTATAGATATATCTATTACAAATATACATATCCATTATAGCTATATCCATCTATTTTAAAAATATGGATATTCAAAGACTTACTTGCTATAAAGCAGTGGAGGCTGTTCTCACATTTTGGGGACCACGTAAAGTACCTGTAGTTCTAACTGAGGTTGCATCTAAATGTCTAAGTATTGCATTTATAGGCTTCCTAGACTTTTCATTGCATGGTGTGTGTTAAGCTTTCAGATTGTGTTTTGTTATGACAATGTGTCTGTCTCTCTTGGTAGACAGGAAAGTGCATTCATTCCTATTTAACTGTTTCCTTTTCTCTCTCTCTAATTCATTTCCCATTTTCATCCCATGCATTCTTGTGCTTTCGTCTCCCACCTCATAGCCATGCCAAAGTCAATGGCCGTGTTTATTTAATAATTAATAGGTGGGTACTTCAGTTCTTCCTTTCCTTTAAAACAGATGTACCTTAACTTTGTTGTTACTTCTTAATTGCCTTAAAGTATGCTCTTGCTGCACGGTTCTGTGAAGTAAGCAGGGAGATAATGTTCAGGTACTGTAATCTCCTGTAGCTGCTGAAGCAGTTAATACATCTCTCCTCTATATTTATACACTGTGAGTTCATCTCCCAGCCAGGAATTTTTCTCTAAAATTTTGCCCATGCCTCAGTACAGGAGTAATTGGTGCTATTTGTAATTGGCTGCAGACAATTGACTTGGTTGAGGAGGCTCGTTTATCTACCCTTTGTGTGTGCATGGAAAGATGCATGCCTGCATGTGCACATATACACACAGACACACAGATACACTCAGACACGCTTCTCTGTCTTCTTCACAAGCATCTAAGAAAGTGAATTTGAGGGCCAGATCAATTACGGTATGTATTATGAGTTTGTACAGACTGAGATTTCCCTATTCGGAAACAGAAATGGGACATGCAGTACACTGAAACCACTGCACGCAAAGGCTGTTAATTCATGGGCTGAGTTGAGTGCTGCAGGATCCAAACTAGAAAAGCCCATATTCCCACCGTCGTCATCCCTTTATACATGTTATCTTGAAAACAGTTTCATAAAGTAGATTTATTTCAAAATATTTGACTGGAGCACATGTAGGCTTTTGTTTAATCAGCTTTGAGAATAGAAGGACTTCTGAGTTTGTTGTCGCTACTGAATATAAACAGAAAAGCCAAAAAAATCCTTTGTTTAGAGATTTGTGGCTACCTGTTCATTTATGTATCATGTTCCTACTCCTTCTTCAGATGTCATCACATAGTTTAGGCCAGGGTTCTTAGAAGTTCACCGGGGCTCGAAGCCTGGTCTGTACAAAGCTCATGTGTCAGGGAGCAATGAGGGCAGGCACCTTGACAAGGGCAAGCAACCTGGGAGCCAAGGGGCATGACCAGGAGGAAAGGCTGGACTCTCACCCACAGCAAGTCAGGCTCAGGAACCAGCAACTGAGGACGAGGATTAGATCTGGAGATGGTAACAAGGGTCAGCCAGAAATTGGCGAGCTCTCAGCAACGCCATAGAGGTAAGCCAGGTCAACAGTGAAGGTGGAGAGTCAATCCGAAGGTCAGGCTTAGTTTAAGTGAGGCATGGGAGGAAGCACAGACACGGCTGCAATGCAGCTGCAATGTAGCAGTGACAGCCTTAGCGTGAAAGTAGCTGCTAAAGAAAGGAGGGAGACCCTCTGCACTGAGGCTTCCTGGCCTGTCCATATGCCCCAACATGTACCAAACATCTGGCCTTGGATGCAAGCAGCAAAACCCTCTGCAACAGCAGGGAAAGCATTTAGGGTCCTCCCCACAGAGGTATGGCACTGTGTGCTTAGTTTGAATCTTGCATACTGAATAGTCAGGGTCACTAATGTTCTGCAGAGCAGAAAGCTTTCTTTTATTAAGGCTGTGCATGAAAGATATTTAAATTGTTTTGAGCCATTTTCAAGCAATTAATAAAGCGGCAAAAATAGTATCAAAGGCCAAAGATGCTTCAAAATGCATCCAGGAAGTTGTTATTAATTAATATTCTGCTCTAGCAGGTTACAAGTAGATGCAAATATTAGGAGTCCAGCAAGAACCTGAGGCACATGCCTGTTTTTAGTGGCTCTGAAATTGCTTTGATGTCTAAAACTAGGTCTACTAGTATACTTCTTATTATTGATGCCTTATTTAATGAATTTGCAGTGAAGAAATGTTCTCAGTTAAAAGCATTAGCGGCTGTACCTGCAAGGCTTGTTGTCTGCATTATTAGTTAGTTATTTCACTTCCTAAGTATCAGACACAATACCTTTGTGTTATTTCAGATGATTTCCCACCAGTATGTGGTGTCCAACCTGAAGTTACATCAGATTAGCTGTGAAGCCTGTATGGGTAGCTTGTCTTAGATATTCTAAAATAACGTAGTTTTTATATCCTAATACATCAGTGTTGGAAGAAAAACAACCCTAGCAATAAATGAGAAAGCTTGGCAAGAAAGTTTCCAAGTAGACTATCTGAATAGTGGGCAGGGCTTTTCGTCTAGCTTTGGATCTCCTGAGCACACGGTCCCATGCTCAAGTCTACTGATGCTGATAGAACTAAGTCCCAACATACTGAAAACTAAGTGCATACTGAAGCTTTAGCAGGTATATGTTGCATGTACCCATCTGTATAACCGCATCACCTTCTGGATCCTGGATACGAATTGCAGTTAGACGAATAAGAGAAAGATGAGTCCTCTCATACAAAGTCCTAAAGGATTACTGTGTTTCTGTCCAGTTTACACTGAGGTAAGTCCTTAAGTCCTTGATTTACACCAGTGTGAATGTAGATTTTTCCATTATAAAAGTCAGTTGGGAAGAGACCTCATTAAAATCAATGCAATTGCACACGTGCAAAAACTGTTTGATTATACAGATACTTTCATTTCATGGGACATTGCCTTTTAAATGGGCTCTAATGATTTGTATTAGCCAGGAATCTCTATAACATTTAAACTAAACTGAAAATTCATTTGCTCTTCTTTATTCGCGACCCTCCTGTTAGTACTTTATCAGAGTTTTAGGCAGATATACAAATTTAGATTATGTCTTTTTAGGGAATATTATTGTTTAGTCATTTCACAGAGATTTGAATACCTTTTTATGTATATATGCTAGCTTAAATATAAAAATAAAGTATATCAAACAAAAAGCCGTATTTTGAGTAGCCACAGCTAGTCAACATATTGTTGGGTATAAGAGATTTACAGATTATTAGGCACTCAGGTTCATTGGCTAATCTGTGATGAAGGATTTTAGTGATCATTGACATTAATTTATTTTTCCAGTGAGATTTTTTGGTGCTTTTGATTTTGTTAAACTTACTTTTAAACCGCCTTTTCTGCTTTTTGGGTAATTCTACTTCAGGATCATTTAGTCAAATTTCTGTAGTTTTTCCCTCATTTAAGTCACCAAATTTTCCATCTTGAAGAACTACAACTCAAAATATTTGAAAAATAATTCTGCTTGCTTTGTCATTAACTGCATAATCTATGCGCTATATTTTTTAAAATATCAGATGGATAAATCTAGGCTTTTAGTTCCTTGAACTGTAAAAATCCTACTTAAAATTGGCAGAATTTCATGTCTAAATGGTAACAGGCCAGAATTTCACATCATGAAAAATAAATCCTGGAGATGGTCCTCTAGTATATTAAAGTTATTTGCATTAGTCCAGGAACAGTCTTAACAGGTGCTTGAAAGTATGCTGAGTGTAGTAATTTCAACAGCATAAATAAACGTTTAGTGACCTGATCATACAGACACACACTTGCCAAAGGCAGACTTTATTGCAAGAAGCTGTACTCAAAGGGACTATTTATGGCAGTAAGTGCTATGCTCAGCAAAGCACACAGGATCGGGGAATTAGGAAGGGTTTTCTGCAAATATAGGAGGACAGTCCCAACAGCACACCTGGGTAAGAAAAAAGAAAATATCTGAAGCCATAAAAGAGTGTTTATTTTTTCAGTAAAGATTTGTACTGAGTAAATCTCAGCGAATTTGGAACCATGGCAATGGAAAAATACCATTTCTGAGTTAAATCACTTGTATCCCAGTTTTGGTTGTCTGAAAATTGCTAATAGTTTTAATAAGAGATAGTTAGAAATATAAGAAAAATTCCCAGTGAGATGTATAAAAGAGAGAAAGAATGAATGGCTCGGTCAAAGACAGACATGGTAAAATATACTGAAGACACAGCCTTGGAATTTTCGCTTTTGTTTGTTTCCAAATCTATAGCTGGAAGAAAATTTGCAAATTCCTTGCCTTCCCAGCTGCATCTTTCAATTGGAAGAAGGTAGAAATGCATTTACAGTAATCAGTCAGATACTTGTGATGATTCAGCTGCATTACTGACAGCATGGTACACTGATCATGTTTAGCACTGGTGTAAATAGGTGGCCCCTTTCCATCTGTGCTGCAATTCCTTTTTTATTCATAGAAGCACCCTGTGAATGTCATGATGGCATGCTCTTGGCATCAGAAGGCTTCTGCAGATGGAGCAGGAGAATGCTTTATGACTTGTGATGTAGCATGACATATTTGTCTATGACCTTCTTCTGTAACCCCTCTGTTCTCATCTCCCTTTTTCTTTCTGTTCCAATTACTTTGAGCAGCTTCAAGAAAAAAATACCAAACCACCAAAATGAGTAAGTCCCCTACGAAGTCATGAAATGTTTCCTCTTAAACAATGCCATTTCATGCTTCTACATCTTAAACTCTGACCATTTTCTCCCGTGGGGAAAATGTCAAGTTTAAGTGTCAGTACCACTCATTACTAACTAACCATTAGTATCTGAGTGAGAAGTAGTTACTAATACATTCCAACTCAATTTGCAGTGTGTGTTTGGAGGAAGTACCAGAATCATTAACTTTTCCACTTCTAAGGCATTTTCCATGAATGGTTATCTTTTTTCTAATTACATATCTTGAAAAAGAAAAAGACTACAGTGACATGACTGCTCAGTTTGCTGACACACTACTATTTACCAACAGACTGGTGCACCAAGACGGAAGCTTGCCTGACATAACTATGATGAATTTAACAGCCAGCAGAGAAAAGGAAGAGGATAAAATGCTGGAAGAGGCTGGTGAGAAAAGAATGGAAGAGTCAGAGGGGGAGGGAGGGAAAGGGAGTGTCGATAAAGCAAAAGAAGAAAAAGAAGATGAGGACAAGGAAGATGATGATGATGAAGATAACGAGTCAGAGGAAGAAGAAACTACAGGTAAGCTCTGCAGATTGCAGACTTTGCCTTCCTTTGCCTTAGTTAACAGTGGCAAATGGTTCATATTTGGTCATCCCTGTTCACCTCACATTTTCTTACTAATTTTGCATACAGTCTTTGCCAAGAGACTGAACTAAGCAGATGGCTACCTGTAAATTATTTAACAGGCTACAGTCTCTTCTAGGGAAAAATCATACTTTTTCTGTAGGATGCTGAGAGGATAAAAACAAAAGAAACCCCTCATCTTTTTCTATGTGGTCTGGGTTGGATTAATAGGAGGTTACCCCAAATCCTAAGAACTCCTTTAGAGTGATATCTCTTTATAATAAAAATACACATACATATTTAATCTCTGATACTGCATGCTTTCAAGGCACTCCACTCCAGAGGTCTCAATGGCTTTGCTTCATTATTCATGTGCACATTAGTGCCATATTTTTCACTTCTGAATATGGAATGTGTAATTGATGCCAGATGAACATAAAAATGCTTAAGTGCAGACATGGATAAGGCTGATGTTGTCATCCTTGATATTGCTAGGATGAACTCCTATCATGAGTTATTTCCCTGAATCAGTTTGTAATATAAGCCACAAGGAAGAGCATTTAATGCCTAAGGAAGCTGTACTGTTTGGAAATGGCCTTACCATGGAATTAGTTACTCCAATATGCCAGTATTTATAGGACTGTGACATATAAATAGGGACAGGGTCTTTGTCAAGCAAAATGGCTTAGCTGCCCTAGGGAAGCTGAACTGAAACTATTTACCTTTCTTGGCTGGGACATCTTTCCTTCCAGAGGTGTTCATGGAAATATTTCTTGGCCAGCTTTCATGCAGTCTTATGAGGGGTGATGAGTTTGTTGCACTCTAGCCATCCTTACATCCTGGAAGGGCTTGGAGACAGAGGGAGCAGAGGCCAGCTGGTGGAGGTTACCCTGTGCAGTGACGCATACAAGCAGGGAAGTGGGGAGCTACAGCCTTCTCCCTGGGGCCCTTCTTGCACTGCAGTGAGTCGGGCTTGGCAATAACATGAGGTGCAGCAGCCATGTGTGATACATCTTTAAGCTATACATGCATTTATTTCTAGCAAAGATTTATATTATTTTCATATAGCCATGTGGCTGGAGTTTTGACGTTAAATATGTTCACATGTGCAGACTTTATTACACAGTGATATACAATTTTTCAATGGATGCAGTCAGGCCTGTATTTTATCCGATGTGCAAGTAGTGCCTGGACATGCTACAGTACCTTATCTGCCTGCTTCACTTAACTGGCACTGTCTGAATATACCCTGCATGGTGGCCACACTGTAAATGAAAATGTATGCAGTAAAAAAATGAGTGAGAACATCTAATTCTATAAATAAAGACTTTCTTAAATACAGTCATTGTGCCTATAAAAGCATACATGCAGGATTAGAGTTCTATAGCTTAATTAATTTGGCTGGTTTAATTATGTACTCATTTGCATCAATCAGCATTTTTATTAGGATTTTGTAAGTTGTAGTTGGAGAAAAAGGGCAGAAGAATTAAAAAATGGGATTTAGTTGTTAGGTATTCTGAAAGTTTGCTTTTTCACACAAGTGGGCATGTGTTCTTCACACAAGCATGTACAGAATAACCATCTTGGTTTGCTTTATATATGAAATCACCAGATAACTTGAAACAATTATACTCAGAAGCTGGTAGCTCCTTTGCATTTTTACCAGCTTGGACAGCAATGTGTATCAGTGTCACTTGCAAATGTTTTCATCTCTGATGTTAACTGCATGAATGTTCTCAAAGCATGCAAAATCCTTCCTAATCTCCAAAGTGCTTCTGAAGCCCTTAATACAGTATGAAGACTTTATAATAATATATACCAGCCTGGTGAAACAGTTTTATAGGAAGCCCACAAGCACTTAGAGAGCACTGTTCAACATATGTATTGCCATATATCCTTACGTAATAGATGTTGCCATATGCTTGCTCGCTGGGGCATTATTTAGGAGGATGGATTTTTTAGTGAAATATTGTCTGCAAAGGGATTCTTTCACCTGACTTCAGGATCAAAACTTGATCCTGAAGATGGACGAAAAGCTCCCTTTTCAACTGAGAGAAATATTCACTGGACTACAGTTTGCCTTGCCTGTTTTAGATGTCTGTCCTGGGATGGCACAAATCACACTCTAGGAGAGTGTGCTGTTTACAAGGCAGTTTAGATAACTGACCTGTGAAGACAGCTATAGTTTAACTGTTTAAACCCATGTGACAAGAATCCTACTGCTAGTATGCATGGATCTCTTCTAGGTTGGCTTAAAAGCTTTCTGAATAGTAGAAGTCTGTGCTTTCTGAAAACAGATTGAATCCACAGCTTCCAAATATCAAACAAAATCCTATTCTTTCTGAGCTGGGTAAGGGCCAGGGCTGAAGTGTCTTAGATCTAGTCCCTGGGTGGCAAACCTAAGCTTAGATCCAAAGATACTGAAGGAAAATGGAGCTCAAGAAGATGGTATCTGCTAGAGGAGAATAAAAACAATACTGACTTTTGAAGTGGGAAATCCTTTCAGTGAATGTGGGTGAGAAGGAAGAGCACCACAATGAGCACCACTGAGCCATATTTCTTGTCTTATTCTAAAACCTAGAAGAGAAGTAGCAGAAAGTTCATTGTTGTCTAGTGGAGCATTCCTTTTTACAGACCTTCTGTTTTTCTCCTCCCAATGGTTCTGCTTGAACATCTCTGCAGACTTAAGGAACAAGTGGCATCTGGTGATTGACCGCCTTACAGTGCTGTTTTTGAAATTCCTGGAGTATTTTCATAAGATGCAAGTCTTTGTGTGGTGGCTGTTGGAGCTGCACATCATCAAAATAGTTTCCTCTTACATCATCTGGGTCACAGTGAAAGAGGCAAGTAAACACTCCCTGTCAAAATCTTACCCATGGAGGAAGCTTGTCAGCATCTGCATGCAGTGGCATACCCAAGTGTGCAGGGACATGCTTCCTCATGTCAGGCCTCACTAAAATTGCGGGAACCAGCTGAGCATGTCAGTTGCTAAAGAACTGCCTTGATATCTTCTTCCACAGTGATGCTCTATCTGCCTAGATATTCTCATCCTTCCCCTTTTCTCTAGGTATTAAGGTTTTACATGTCTAAGTCTTTAGATTCAAGAGACGTAATCCCTCCCCTACTCAAGATGCTGTGGGCATCATCCAAGGATGGAGGGTGTAGAAAATGTTTAGGAAGGAGCATCTAGGAGATTTACTTAAACTGGGCCGGTGCTGAAGAAACAGGAACATGGAAATAGGTGTAAAGAAAAAGGGAGCAACACCTTTAGCTGTGCCTTTGGTGTAGGCAGTATGAGTTATCTACCTGACAGCCATTCCTTGAATGGGGTAGCCGGACAAAATTCACTGAAAACCACCAAAATATCAAAATAATATATTTTCAAATATCAAAAGTATAAAAAATAAAGTAATAAATAAAAAATATAAAACCCAAACAAACAAAATGCCTCATATCTTTGGGGAGAAAAGGCTCAAGAGGATGAAGCTGGGCTCCACAGATGCGTGGATCTTTATCATATATACTAAAGCAGCAGAAATAGCATATGGTCCTTCATATTTCATGCCTTTTCATATGGTGGGTATGCAGTTTTGGGGGCCTAATAATATTAATATTATTAATAAAGTTTTTCCAAAACTGAATGTTAAGCTTTCCTTCTTTACTTACCACTTTGTGTCTGTGTTATTGTGAATATTATTGTAATTTTTCGTTCCTTTTTTTCTCACAGTTTCTGTATGTCCCCTTTTTTTATTATTTTTTTTATTACTATGGAAAAGGTCAGGCTTTCTCAATTCTCTTGTTACTCCATGTAATTTCCGTACTGTTTTTGTGCTTTCAGGTGTCTCTGTTAAACTTTGTGTTTTTAATTGCCTGGGCTCTTGCTTTGCCATATGCTCAGTTTCGCCCACTGGCATCAAGTATCTGCACAGTTTGGACATGTGTGATTATTGTCTGCAAAATGTTGTACCAGCTCACATCTATTGATCCCAGCACTTTTTCCAGTAACTGTACATTGGTGAGTACAAGTGCATATTAAAAAGGTTTGGTTTGCTGCCTTCTTTAGTGAAGAAGAGCAAAAGGAGCATATCAAGTACCAAAAAACTACAGTTCACCTGATGTAGTATTGTTGATTATCATTCCCTCTCAAAGCAGCCTTAAACTCATATTTTTATAAACTGTTGCATTTTCTTTTTAGCCAGGAGAGAATGAAACTAAGGTCAATTTAGAAGAACTGAAAACCTCAGTCCTTTACAGTGGGCCAGTTGATCCTGCGGAGTGGGTTGGATTGAGGAAGTCTTATCCCCTACTTGTATATTTACGGGTAACTTCTTTAATTATCTGTATTGAGATTTTTAAATTATTATTATTTATGATGTAATCAGCAATGTCTTTGAAATAAATCATCTGCAACACGCACAAAAAAAATGTCATGCAAGCCATTGATAATAGAGAAGTACAGAGGGGAAGAGACAGTAGAAGGCTATATCTGTTACACAGGACATTTCGAGGAGGGATTCAGTACCAATTAAGATAATCTGCATGTAGAAATACGGCTTTCTGACTCTACCATCTGTTAAAAGCACTCTAAGAAATGTGATCTTTAAGAACTCTAAGTAATTAAGAAGTACATTGCTTTCAGGTACCAAAGGACTGATGGGTCTAATTGGAGTAATTGACTTGAATGACAGTACATGCTGCAAGCAGTTAATTTTTTTGAGTGCTTATTCTTTAGCCACAGCTTAGGAAATATAATGAGTTAAGGGAATAGTTCATTCAGACACTAGTAAATGGATGACTTTTGTTTTTCTTCTTGGTTTTGGTTGATGCCTGTGAGCAATATTTTATTACTCCTGACTTGATTAAAAAACCCTACTTACAATAAAAATGAGCCAACTCCCAGGGCAAACCTTGCATTTCTCTTCTTAATTTAAAGAATCTCCAAAATTTTGTATACATAGTTTAAGCTTGTCAGAAATTGGTTGACTCAGCAACAGCAAGTTTTGGTGTCGTGTGACTCAGCAGCAAGTTTTGGTCTAACAAGATTTATTTCTCCTTTCTTTCCTGACAGCTTACATCTGTCTGCTTTGTTTGTGTAGGGAAGACCTGCCAAGCTCTAGTGGTCAATATATCAGGTCCTGGTAGTGCCTTTGTGTCTCACTCCCTTAACCATAAACCCCCCCCAGTTAAGAATGTATGTGGGGAAGAGCAGTTACTGACCCAAGAGTTCTGCATGGAGCTTGAAGTTGCTTAGTATTTTCTGCCTTGCTGCTAGAAGCTTTACAGCTATAAATAGATAATACTTTGGAATTAGAAATTATTCTAGAAGGATTTTCATTGAGTTACAAAATAAAATGTCTCCTCTATGCAGAGAATTGAGTTCAGTGCTGGACCAGAGGTCCCAGGCTTCAAGTCTTCAAGACATCGAAGACTGGCAGATAGACTGTTCATTTAAATGAGTGTCCAGGATATATTTGCATTACCCAGCATCCTTGCAGTTTAAGGAGGTTGGCGCTTGCCCCCTGAATGCCTGCAGATGACTTTTTTGTAAGCTTGTATCCTCTATCTCCTGCAAAGCAAAGCATGGTATGTAAGATACCATGAAACATGAGAGGCCACACGGATGGGTAACTGCATTTTCCATCACTTTGATTTCCACAACTAGTGTTCATAATAGTATTTTTAATGAATGTCTTTAAATATATCTTCTGAATGTCAGTATGTTTCATCAAAATCCAAGGAGTGGTAGGAACCTTTCTTTCTTTCAATTATAGTAGCTGGGAATCAGTGCCTGTTCATCCTGGCGTGCAGAAGTACTCAGTGGTAACATCCATTTGAGTATTCTTGGCTTAGCAGAAAATTGTATAGCTTCTTGTGGGATTGATCTTTATTTAATATTCTTCTGATTGTGTCTCTTGTAGAATAACTTACTGATGCTGGCTATTCTGGCTTTTGAAGTTACAATCTACCGTCATCAAGAGTACTACAGATGTCGAAATAATCTTACCACACCTGTGACTAAAACCATTTTCCATGATATTACAAGAGCACATCTGGATGATGGACTGGTAAACTGTGTCAAGTATTTCATAAACTATTTCTTCTACAAGTTTGGTTTGGAGGTAAATCACTTTCTTTAGATTATCATTCCAAACATTCTGATAGTGTTATTTTTGAATACTAGCTTGAACAGCTTTTGACAGCTGAATGCTTCTTAGTCATTACTCATGTTAGACTTTGCCACAGTTGATATCTGCTGGTAGTGGTTTTCCTCTTGTTTTTCTTTGTATGTCTTACTTATAACTCAACTTATAACAGATGGGTCAATGGACAGAATTGAGGCATACCCTCTCATGCACATACATGTGCAGAGGGAACTAGGGACTGCAGGAGCAGAAGGAGGGAGCAGGGGTTACCAGGCCATTGTCTTTATTTAAACATTTCTAACTTTCTTTTGCTTTTGTCTACACAAATGCATCCTTCTTTATTATACTTGTTACTATAGTTGTTAGCAGTCTGCAGGAGCAAGAGCTCCAGGAAAGGTTATTGCTGCTTTGTGCCACTAGTGTAAGACAGAGTTCTTTCTCCAAAGAACTCTTCAGTAGACAAGAAATGTAGAGACAAATAGGAGAGTGCAAAGGAGGAAGGGGATTTTTCTGAAGATCCATTGTGTATCCTAAATATCTGGTAGGCGTCTTATTTAGAAGATCTGCTTGTCTGCCAGCAGCAGTGGCCCAGACTGCTGGGGTTTAGGTTCAGCTAGTGTATTTCTTCTGTCTGCTTCACCCAACCCAAGAGTAAAACGTCAGAACTGAACCTGCCTTGAAGGCAAACTATTGCTGAGGAAGTGCCACTAAAAAACCCCAAGAAACTTCATCTCTCTTCCCTTACCCCATCTGTTTGTTCACAGATGCATGAAATGTACTTTCAAAAATATTTGCAGAAATACTGATTTTTGACAAATTTCTATAGCTCTCTGAAGAAGGCAATTCCTAGGCTAATGCAGCCCAGATCTAATCATAATGATGCTTTTGGCCTTTTTATTAAACACTACTACCCCTTGCTACTGATAAATAGCCAGTCTGAGGATTAAGAATGATTGAAAATTAAAATTAATAAGCAGCCAGTTTCCTTCAGGAAATAATTGTAGCCTCATCCTAATCTGAGGACAGAAAATCAAAATAGTGAAGTGCACTGAATAAATGATTAACTATGAATTATTGACTAAGTTTGAAACATGCTTCATGGCATGGATTGAAGGGACTACTTTAAGTGGAGCCAGAGAACAGAAATGCTCTGGGATGCAGAGCCTTTGGAATAATGGAGACTTAAAGCTGCCCTACAGGAATTGACTGGATTTATCTATAGCAAATAGAGGTTGTATGGTCTAAATCTCTTTTCTTTTTGTCTGGTTCCCACATGAGGATACACTTTAGTGGTTGCTGTTCTTAATAGTTCCTCTTCTTTTTCACATATGTAAGTGTTTTCAAAGTATATGGCTGCATAACATGTGTTTTCTTTGTCAACAATTAAACATTTGCCATATAGGCTACTGTGACAATGCTCTTTCCATTCTGTATCTTTAGATACCACATAATGGAAACCTGCTTTAATGCTGTGTTCACATAGTTGACACTTGTAGAAGAATATAAAAAATTTTGGGTGTTGAGATGAGGGAGGTTGCTGTTGGAGAGATACAAACTGGCTTAGTTTATTGGTTTGCACAAGGTTCCTGCAGTCATCTCCAGCACATGTGCAAGCATTCTGCCAGGACCCAGAATAGTTTATCATTGCTGCATTGACTATTCATCAGCTTGCAAATGTTGCTTATGTTTCTTTACTTCTTTTCCAGACCTGTTTTCTTCTATCAGTGAATGTAATTGGTCAACGAATGGATTTTTATGCCATGATTCATGCCTTCTGGCTGATTGCTGTATTGTATAGACGTAGAAGAAAAGCTATTGCAGAGATCTGGCCGAAATACTGTTGTTTTCTGGCATGCATCATTACCTTCCAGTACTTCCTTTGCATTGGCATCCCACCTGCTCCTTGTAAAGGTAAGGACACTTATCCTTTGTGGACAATTACTGCTGCTTGATTTTGCACAAAAGTGCTGGAAAATTGATATGTATTCGGAAGAAAAGGATGAAGTAATTGTTTTAAAGTGCTGATTGCATTTTTGTGTGCTTCTGTCACACAGACTATCCATGGAGAAGTGGTAATGCCAACTTCAACTCCAACATCATAAAGTGGTTGTATTTTCCAGACTTCATTGTGAGACCAAACCCTGTCTTCCTTGTCTGTAAGTATTTTAGCACATAGTTGTGAAGTGTTTACACACCCTTTGCTTAAAACATCTATATAGTGTAATTTGAAGCCAGCATTTTATTTACTCTCCAGTAGAAAACTGGCATATTCTGTTGGAGATTGAATGCTAAGTGTGGCTTTGTTTGTATTAGAAAAATTCAAAGAATTAGTATTTTGTACATGTTTTTTCCTTATCCCACTTTTAGTAAATCAGCATCAAAAAGTATTAATTATTTCCCCTTTTCTAATTTATTTCTCAATAAAAATCATAGAATGTGACTGGTAAAACAATTAAATACATTAAGAACTTTCAAATCATCATGTTAAATGCGCAATTTATGCATTTGTGGGAAAACAGCCTGATAACTACATTATAATGTATCACCACCACTCTCTGCACCTAAGTTAATGACTGAATTTTTCCTTGCAACTACTGCTTTCTCCTAGATGATTTCATGTTGTTACTGTGCGCATCCTTACAAAGGCAGACATTTGAGGATGAAAATAAAGCTGCAGTACGAATCATGGCTGGAGACAATGTGGAAATTTGCATGAATCTTGATGCAGCATCCTTTAGCCAGCATAATCCTGTTCCTGACTTCATTCACTGCCGGTAAGACCTTGGAACACTTGGAAACTACAGTGCATTCTTTTTGTAAAGTTCTGTAGTGTGAAAGTAACTCTTGCAGCTTCCAGTTTTACTTGAAATTTATATTCATGTGTGTTTCCATCTCATAACTTTCACTGTGCATGAGACAACATATAGTTAGCTTCTGGGCAATCAGCTTACGGTTTAGAAAAGGAAAGATGAAAACAAGTCTTCCTAACATGGCTGATTGTTTTAAGTGCTCCCCAGAGGAATATTCAGTGATAAATTTGCCTGAAAGTATGTATTCCCTGTATGAATGTGCTGTGGGACAGTATTTATGGTGGACTTCAGCGCTCTAGTGCCTTCCCCCAAAGCACATGCATGTTAAAAAAATACATTGCAGTCTGAACTCACCTATGTACATGTTTAATCCCACAAGGTCATCAGTTGTGTCCTGCATAGTTGTTGTCTAAGTACAATCAAAATAAGATATAAGAGACTGTACTTCGTGCTATTTCATCTAGACATAAGAACCTTAGAAGTGTCTTAGAAGGACAACTGTTGTGCCTTCCTATTTCTCAACATTGCATGTAAAGCTGTTTAAGAAGGCGAACAATATAAAAAGGGGGCAGAGACAGCCTGAGACAGTCTGTTCTGGATGGTCTTCAAACAATGGAGCCACTCGCATGGGATCATTTCAGCAAACACAGATTAGATTAGCTCAGCTCTTCTGAGTTGTGCTGGGCGTATTCTTAATTGAAGTTGTCTCTGAAAGTTTGATGCAATACTACAGGAATAAATGGGAAGAGTAAGATTTCTTAGCTATTGTGTTTTGTCAGACTAGGTGCTTGTTTTGTGAATGCATGTTACCAACAGATATCTGAGTGCAAAAAGAATTTAAAAAATTGAACCACTGTCTAGAAAAATCTCCCTTTTGCAAATAAACGTTTATTTCTTTTACCAGCAAAGTGCTGTCACCAGAAGTCCATCTCAAGATCTTTAAGCTGATCCTGCTGTTTCTGTTAGAAATGGTGGCCAAATCTGTCTTGAAATAGCATTGAAAAGGAGACCATTGAAACACATTCAATTGATTCATTTGTCCAGTGATTTATAGACATTCCTGGGCAAAAGACAAGCAGTTCTTCCCCTTGAGTATTTGCAGTCTACACAGTGGATCCAGTGCTCTAGATCCAGTAATATAAGCAGAGAAAAGTCAGTCCCTCTTCAGAATGCTCCACCAAGTGGGAATGATTTCCAGACTGCCAAATGGGGCTTGGTTGAGAAAAACTTGTAGCAGGGACTGACGGAGTTTTTCTTGCCACTGTGGTAGTGTCCATCTTAGCAAAAGCTAATACAGCAGTTGCATCAGGCACTGCGATTGGTCACTTACAAAGACCATCACTGGTAACATGGTTGCTGTCAGAAAAAAAAAGATCAAATTTTTTCTTCTTAGTCCAGAAAAACAAACAAGCAAACAACAAATACATGGTGAGAAAAAGCAACAATTAAACTTAAAACTCATGTGTTTTAAGGCTTTATTAAGGTAAAAGAGGCAAGAAAATCCCTGCTTTTTAAACAGCCTCTTTTGTCATCTTTTCAAAGTTCCCTGGAATCTGACAGGTATTTCTGGTTGTCCGTAGAAGACATTCCCAAAAGTCCAAGCATTAAAAGTTTGAGGCCCAGAGGATGTTCTCTGAAGATTTTGGATGGGAATCAGAGTCAGGTTTATAACAGAAAGCAAAGTCCAAGCTGAACTGGCCTTCTGCCTTTCCACAATCTTTTTGGTTAAGTTCTGTGTTTTGGTTCATATGCGTGGTATGCGTCAGCTTGAAGTCATTGGTGGCATAACATCCATTCAAACATACTGCTTGGCAAGTGCTAAAAAAATAGACCTGTGTATAGATGATTAATTATATGCAACCATTTAATTGGAAGTTTGCAACTTGCATAAAGCAGTAAGTATTACTGGTGGAGAGTGCAAAAAGGAGAAAATCAAAGAATACCATTAGTAGTGGTGAGCTGAACAAATAAACTGTGGTCACTTTATACTTGTTCCAGCTAAATACAGAAATCCGTGTGACTGTTTCATGTGATAGTTTTATGTTGTGTTTATAAGAAGTAGAATGAAAAGAATACCCATTAATTTCAGGAACAGAGGAAATTCCTGTTTATGATATCCTTTCTTGCAAATGCTCAGGCAGGTAAGCTGTGAGTTGCTTTTAATGTTAGGTTCCTGAATCTGTAATGGGAACATTCTTGTAGAATGTCGTATATGGATATAAACAGACCTTCATTTTGTATGAACTGCATAATAGCTCTTGTGTTCTTCATGGTATTTTTCTTTCTTGAGCCCTTAAGTATCTCCTTCAATGATTTCACTAGGATGCAGGTTTTCACAGACTTTAGATGATGTTGTTTTGAGAGGTTGCACTGCACATATGCAATCTTAAAGCCTAATCTGCTTCAAAGAAGCACCAGAAAATGCCTGACAGTCTTTTAAAGTGACTGAATCTTGTACTAGAGGTTACAAGTTTTTATAAAGGACTCTCAAGCTCTGGAGAGTCCACCGAAGATATACCTTAGAAGAAAATGTATGTATCTGGCCTCCATCCAAGACAATTTGGAACTGAAAGCTTTGTCTAAAAACATTTCTTGCACTTTGCCATGGAAATTTCAGAATGGTCTAAATATTTAGCAACGTGGACAAGAACTTGGTTCAAAGCTTATCCAAGCAAGTGAAATGAAAAATGGCATTTATCCAGAAGTCAGTCAGAAAGAGCCAAACAAATAAGTGAAGGCAACCTAGTTATGAATAAATTACAAAGCATAAAAAAAGTAATGCTTAGTATTTTATGTGTTTTCTGAGAAGCCCAATATGTATTTACTGCCATGTACAAGTGGCAATTGCAGACAAAGTACACTTCCAGAAGTATCTCCTCTTGAGAAGATACTAGTTGGTCACTGTTCTGGTAGGCTTGGATAAAAAGTTTTAACTGCAATATAAACAGTGGCAGAAAAAGAACATATTTCCAAATGCTTAATTTTCTTCTCTCTGGAGAACTACTTGAGCTCAACAATGATAAATACAGTCTAAGGAAGAGATTTCCTGAAAATTTTCTTGTCTTTCCACCCCCAGATTTCTCAGGGGATATGTGCTTGACCCAAGGGAGAGCACAACCAAAGGGGTTTGAAACAGAAATAAAAAAGAATAGAAGCAGGAGCTTTTAAAATGAAACAGAATCTAAAGTGACTTCACTGAGGATAATCCTTTCCCACAGTGTCTAATGCTGGAAAATTCTCATTTCAGTTCCCAAGCAGTTTTCAGACATTCTGCTAGACAGTGACAGGGAAAAAAATTGGGACTGTAATCTACTTTTTTCCTCTTAAGAGCAGAAAGAGTATTAGCAGCCAGTCATTGAACTATCCCTGTTAGTACCTGCACCCTGGGAACTATCAGGTGAGTCAGGTGAAGTCTCAAAGGATGCTGTAATGCCATTTTTGGAACTTCACTTCGTCTAACTTAGGTTAGTGAGAGAGGATCTGTAAATCATCATTACAGGCTTCCTCTCATATTTGTTGTATAAAGCAGATAAACATTTTGTTGCTAGTAAAATAAGCCTCAACAAATACCACAGCTTTGGATTTGGGAAGTTTTAAAGTGGACAGAAGCATGAAGGAAGGCCCTTAGTGGTAAGAGAGTGAAAGAAAGAGAGTATCGGTCCTGGGAGAGGGCTTGACAAAAATAGTAGGGACTGAGGCCTATAAGATCTACAACACTAAATTTGAAGAAGCACATAGGGGACCTAAGTTTCAGAAGGTTCAGTGTTGCTGTAGGCAAAGGGAAAATCAATGAAACTGCCTTCTGAAGGCTGAAACAGAGTTAAAGAGATGGGCTTTGCGGATAGAAGCTTGGCAAGAAATTAGCAATGTTGGGATTAGAAGGGGAAGTTGTCCATGATGTAGGGTCACACAGGCTGCTAAGAATGTAAGGAATGGGAGATGGGAAGGGAAAGAAAGAAGAAATTTGGTGAGTAAGAGTAGCTTATAGAATACATATATGTATAGGGAGAGAGATAATAGTCTGGATGAGAAGGAAAGGGTAGGTATCAGAAGAGGGCTGTGGGCTGAGCCTTGGTAATAATATGGAGGTGGATAACTACACTCAAAGCAAAACAGGTGGCTGATGACAGAAGGCAGTGAAGCTACATAACAGCAGCTCCTCCAGCATGAAACAGCATTGAGCAGGCTCTCACCAGTGTGTAAGAAGTGTGTTCTTTCCTTATACATCAAAGTGCTGGCTGAGGACAAACACCTTTCCTCAAAGGGGTTATTGTCTGCAGCATCAGCACCTCTTGGTGCCTGCAGGCAGAGGTTCAGACACTGGACAGGCCACAGCCAAACCCATCATTGAGCATGCTGGGAAGACAGCTACACATAGAGCAGTCCTTTTGCAGCAGGCTGGATTGTGTTACAGTTAAAAATTAATTCCCATGGAAATTAAATATTGAAACAATCACATTAAGGTTAATACAGCTTTAGCAAAGAAAAGCACATCAGCTGATATGGTGAGCCATCTGAGGTTGCAGTAGCTTTGACGGATGGGTGGAATGCGCTTCAGACTTAGTCTTGCCTGGTTTTGAGCAAAATGATTCCCAAAATGTTATCCAGAGAATCAGTGGGTTCTGCAAATGACACAGTTAGCAAATCAACATATTTATTTTTCATTCATCTTTCAGGTTTATTCTGTACAATTTCTCATTCAAAGGTTACCATGCTACCAAAAGCCATAGTTTGATGCTCTTGGTACACCAGTATGTACCAGTACCATCTGAGGTTAATCTTCCCCAGATGTGTGGTTGTATTCCCGGCCTACAACCTCATTTACGCACCTTCGCAGTCACCACACCGGTGGTGGGCTGGTTCATAGGCTGAATGCTGACGCGAGCAGCTGACTCACAGGGGGCGGAGCCAGCAGGAGCGGCACCAGCCCTGACTGGGTGAAAACCCGCCCCAGGGAGCACGGCGAGCAGGGCGGGTTCGGGGCGGTTTGCGCGGGCGGGCGAGGGGGGTGGTGAGCGCTCGGCATGTGAGCGGGGCCCGGTCTGGGAGCCCTGCTCTGGCTGCCCCGGTGGTGGCAGCGTAGGCACCCAGACAGAGCCGATGAGAGGGGAGGCTGCAGCGCAGAGCTCAGGGTGCGGATGGTGCCTGCGCTGGTCTCCTGAGGGGAGGGTGCGCAACGGGCAGAGCTGCACTCGGTGCTCCCTGGTGCAGGTCCTCCTGCAGCAGGGGCTGAGCTGCGGGACGCTGTCAATAGGCTGAAAG
>WYDI02005092.1:0-12435 GCA_009867235.2 Psittacus erithacus | reverse complement strand
TCTGGGCACCCTGTGCCAGCGCCTCAGCACCCTCACAGGGAAGAGCTTCTGCCTTATATCCAACCTAAATCTCCCCTCCATCAGTTTAAATCCATTCCCCCTTGTCTTGTCCCTACAGGCCCTTGTAAAAAGCTCCTCTCCAGATTTCCTACAGGCCCCCTTATGTATTGGAAGACTGTTACAAGATCTCCCTTGGAGCCTTCTCCAGGCTGAACAAAGAAGACAAGTGCTGGTGCACTGCCTCTGCAGACACTTGAGGGGTGGCAGTGTCACTGCTCCCAAACACTTGTGGCAAGGCTTGGACCACCATTTAGTGTTCTTCTTTCTCCTTTGGTCCAGATCCTTTAGGCTGCTTGGTATCTTGCTGTAGGGTTTCCCTAGACCAAAGCACTCCAGGGAAAGCAGGGTGGACAGGGCAATGTATGATGCTGAAGCTGCCAGCAGAAAACCAACTAATCCCAAGTGTTTCCTCAGTGTTAGGAGACACCTGCTTTTAAAAAGCAAATCTAAACCTAACAGAAGTCCTTTATCCTTCCATTGCCTGTCACTTTCCATCAAGGGAGGATGCTATAGAAGGGGAATGTGACAGTGGAGGCTGCCGCAGTGGATGCAGCGTGTCCTTTGGGATCAGGATGGGGTACTCTGTGAGATAAGCAGTTGCTGTGGGCTGCATCTCAGTGTTAACAATTAGAGTGGGAGTGGAGGGTAATGTCATGAATCTGGCTCCTGCAGACAATGCTTTGATAAGCCCTGACGTACCAAATCAGCCCTATAAAAATCTACAGAACACAAAATGTTTCATGTCTCCATAAACATTCTGCCATATGCTGGTACCTAAAGCCATATGCACACACAGCTGATGTGCTGTGGGGGGTGAGGAGGCTGGGAATAGCCTCAGACAAAGAAAGCAGGAGGCTCCTGCTCACTGTCTTGCTGCTGCTACCCTGGCACCAAGCCCCATGTGTGCCACACTAGTGCCAAACTAGTGCCTCACCCAGGCCCCTATGAATAGTTGGAGCTGCATCCCTGCATTTGTTCTTCCTTCCAGCTAAAGGAAAAGCTCTCTCTTATCCACCCTAGTGCAGTGGTGGAGGGTGAGGATGGTCTTTGCACATCTGCTGGTGGGCATCCATTGGGCTGGATCCAGCCTGCAGCCCCTCACCCTGTGCTCAAGCCCCACTTGCTGCCTCATTGCCCTGATGCAGACAATGCCTCGCTGCATTCAAGACCCTGGCAGCCTCACCACATCCATTCTCTCCATCCCTGTCCTCTATCCCTGCTGCCCTCATCCCTCTGCTCCATCTCCCTCTGTCTCCAGGACCCCATCCCTCTACCAAAGGCCAGTCTGTCTCTCCTCATCCTGGAGATGGCCACCAGCCCCTTTGCTTTCCAGGCTGCAAGAACAGAGCCAGAATTCATCCTTGAGCACTGAAACTGGACACCATTTTATCAGTGGCCTGGAATGGGAAATTGGAGCCTGGGATGAGAGAATTGAATAACTCGACCTTGTTTTCATTTCATGTTTAATTTCCTGCAGGCTTAGCTCAGTCTTTCCGCTCCTTCCACCAGCCTCCCAGGGTTTTATGGGGGAAAAGGGATCAAGATATATTACTTCTTGCTTTGCCTTGCTTTTTTTCTTGCCCTTTTTTTTCCCTCCAAGGTGGTGATTTTGCTACAGCAGAATTTGACGTTTCCCTCTCACTTTCAAGCATCACAGGGTCACCGCCGAAAACATTTCATTAGCGATCCCAGCCATCATCACAAGGCTGGCTCCGAGGGGAGCTGCATGAGGGGTTACATTCCCTGGCTGCGAATCCTCCTTCCAACCCCTTCTCCTTCTCTTCTGCCACAGGGCAGGCCAGGAGGCAGGAATACAGCACGAGAGAGATGAGCAGCCGGGGCCAGGCTTGTGATGTGTATGTGTGTGTACAGGCAAGGAGCCATGTGCGCGCCATGTCTCAGCCCATCTGCTGCAGCCACGGATGGGCTGGAAGCAGCTTGTTGCTGGTACCAAGCAGGAGCTCTTTCTGCAGCCCCAGACATGGAAAAGGAGGAGAAAAAAATGGGATACATGGGATGGCCTACGCATGGTTCCCACTTCTAAAAACAGAGATGCGCAGTAGCTTAATAGCTCTTGTCAATAAGGGGCTGGGTTATGGGAGGCAGGAAGGGAAACGTTGCATTGCATCGCAGTGGGAATTAGCTTTGATATTGTCAGACACTAACACTACAGGTTGGAAATCAAGGCAGGGAGAGCAATGGAGCCAGGCTGCAGGATGCCTCCGCTGCGGGAGTGAGCACATCTCCAGACATAGGGATCTCCAGCATCTATTTCGCTAATGAAGCGTGAGCTTGGGAAAGGGATGGAATAAACCAGAGCTGCCACTTCCCTGCCTCGGCTCCACATCTGCTCCTCTTGCAGTGCCATGGCTGGTTGTGCTCCCCAGGAAGCTGAGCCTGGCCAAAGAGGATGGATGACCTCCAGCTGGCTCAGCCATGGGAGAGAGCATCACACCTCCGGCCTGATGGGTGCCTTGTCTCTCTGCTCTGCTTTGCTGAACCTGGCCTCCCAGGACACTCACCATTCCTTTGAGCTCCCCTCAAACCCCACGGGGCTGCAGTAGTTGTGTGTCCACACACCCCACAGCAGTCATTGTCCCTGCCAGAGGGCATCTGAGTACATAAGTGGCTATTTGCCATGCAAGAGATAAAAAGTAAAGGGTCGATGGCTTATTTGTGACTTGCACCCTCTTCTTTGACCCTTGGTCCTTGCAGTGGGAATTTGCTTTGCCATCAGTCTCCTGCTGCCCCATGCCTGTGCTCCATCTCTGGCTGTGTGCTTATGGCTCTCAGTATTGCAGTGCTGCCCAAAGGGGTGGGAGGCCGAAGCCAACCCTAAACAAGCTATTACACAACCCAGAGCTGAAAACAGGCACTGGGGTGATTCACTGGGTCCCCAACACCAAAAGCTTCCCTCTCCATCAGCAGCAGAGCCCCGTGCCACCCCAGGCTGTGCCCCATTTCTCCTGGGGGCACAGCAGCCCTTCATCACAAGGCAGTGGCTGGGTGCCACAAGGGAACGGGTCGCTCCCAGTGGGGCTGGGACAATGACTGAAATGCAGGTTCTCACCCCTCTCACCCTGGGGTAAGTGCTTATGGGCAGCCAGGCCACTTAGACAAGCTCTTCAGCTGCTCCATTACATGAGCCCTGTCATCACCATCCCAAGCATGAGGTGCATGTGAGAGGCTGCAAGAGGCTGTTCTCGGGCTTCTGGGGATGCTTATCTCAGAGCAGGGTGAAACCTCCAATCCCAGGCTGTGCCTGATTTCCTCTGGGGAAGCATTTCTGCCCTTGGCCGCAGCGTTATCCAGTGGCAAAATGGGGAATAAACCCCCTGGGATCATGGGTCATATGGGATGAACTTGTGGATTCATCCTGCCTCTGTTAGCCAGCCCTGCATGCTAGCTGGGATGTATTAGCTGGCTCTGAGGCAGGCAGGAGGAGCTTGCCACCCTCCAGCACCTCATTCTCATTCCTAAGTGAAAGGAATTTCATGCCCTGTGCAGCTGGTAATCCAATGCTGCGCCTGGCCTCCCGGGAGACCCCATCAGCACTTGTGATGTGTCCATGGGAAATGAAAGGCTGCATCCAGTGGGAGAAGAAAAGAGCTGATGTTTGTAGCACTGCCTTTCCCTGCCCGTTCCGCAGTGCCCAGCACGCCAAGTGTGGGACTAACAGGAATTGTGATGCTTCCTGTTGAAATACATCCGTGTCCAGCCTGAAGAGAAACTGCTGTGGGGAAGAAGAGGACACCAGCCTTGCAAAGCAGCTTAGACAAGCAGGCAAGAAAACTCCTGCACCTACTTCCAAGTAAAATGTACAGACTAAAAGAGACTTAAGCAAGGTGCTGGCCTGACTGCTTTGACTGTTTGCATCTACTGGTAAAGGTTAGTGCCGAGGGGAAACCAGGCTGGGAGTCTTCCTGGTATAAGAGATACAACCACATGTGTCCACAGGCCAGCTATTCTTGATGCTAATGAGGGTTCTGGGGATGGTGAGCTGATAAATGACTGCAGACAGCAGTCACAGGACTAAATAGACTGGATATGAGAGCCTAAGCTTCAGTGGGACCTCTGATGGCCATCATGGAGTGAGCTGCTGATGCTCCAAGTGATGGTGCTCCTTTTTGCACATGCTTCTGAGCTCTGCCAGGCCTTCAGTTTAACCCTGACTCAGAGGAAAGAGCAGCACTCAGGGAATCATTGGCTCTCAATGTGGAGTTTGACTCTCCAGGTTAGTGTGGGATCTAGCTCATGGAAGCTGGGACCTGTATGATGGAGGTGGCTGAGACCACAATGTGGCTGTTTGACTCCTGCTCATCCCAAGCTGATGGGAGCATCTTTATGCTTTAGGTCACCAGGTGTTGTGCAATCTCAGTACCTGTGTAGCCAAGCAGACAAGAGCTGCCTCTCCTGTGTCACTTTCTGCTCTCTGATCCTGGACGTCATGGTCACTTCTACATGCCCATCTCACCATGGAAAACCTTGATCCTCCTCAGACTAACAAACCTGTGTCCCCTGCTGAACCTCCTGAAGAAAGCAGCTTTTGTAATAGCTTTGTTTAGGGTGGCAGTGAGGTTTTACCATCCCCATCAGCTCCATGACAAGAGGCATCTCTATGAACACTGGAGCCACCAGCCCAAATAAAGGCTCTGACACTAGTGTCAGACAGGGATGTACCTCCCCATCCTATCCCTGCTGCAGAGGCTATGTCAGGGCTCTGGATAGGGCTTGTCTGCCTGCAGGCTGTGATGGGGTTGCAGGGACAAGCAAGGCTCATGGTTCCATTCTCCCACCCTTTGCCCAGCATCATCCTGTTCCCCATTACCTGTACACGAGCCTCGGTGAGGTCTGTCCTCATGGCCAGCTGCTCCCTGGCATAGACGTCTGGATAATGGGTCTTCTGGAAGACCTTCTCCAGCTCCTCCAGCTGGTAGCTGGTGAAGGTGGTGCGGTTCCTCCGCTTCTTGCCCTTGTTGCTCTCCGAGTCAGCCTTGTCCATGGGGCTGGGCAGGTCTGTGCTGGCCCTGTCCTGGGGTACTTTCACCCCGGCCTCCTTCACGCTGAGGTAGCTGCTGTCCATTCCCGAGGGATCGGAGCTGGGCTGCAGGTCGGCTTCTCCCAAATTGCTCTCCTTACCTAGTTGGGTTGGGAGCATGGGGAAGGGCAGGTTTGAGCAGGGTGAGAAAGGGGGAAAAGATAGAAGACAACAGATGTAAAACAACTCATTACTGAGTTCAACCCATTAAAGCTACAGCCATGGCACTTGGGTACCAAATGCAGGTAGGGAGGCTGACACCACCATGGGCAGAGGAGGGAGGTGAGGCAAAGAGCTGCCCTAGGTGCAGGAAAGCTGCTGGCCTCAGCCTCTGAGGGTGCTGGAGCTCACCAGGATGTGCTGTTGTGAAGGGGGGAGGTGGTTGCTATGGCACAGGGGCTGCTCCCAGCCCACGGATGCCAGCATGGCATGGGGAGGTTGTGGTGAGCTCTGCTACCTATTCTCATTGCCTGTCCAGGAGCTGGGTGGAAGGATGAGTCCAGCACATTCATGTGCATACACCCCATGCACGCACATCCTCCTTCACCCTCCCGTTATCCACAGTAGGAGTGAACCCCATGGAACACTGCGTTCCTTGGTCCTGGCCACGGGAGAGGTCTCTGAGGACAGAAGGACCCAAACCCAGGCCTCAGAGGATGGCCCCAACCTGTTTGTGCTCCCCTACTGAATAACACAGGGTAGAAACCCAGGGGCACAGAGCAGCCACGCTTGGTGCTTGGTAGGATTTGCTTCCTACTCATGCATCCCAGTGCAATGGTGGTTTGTCAGCAGAGGTGTTTCTGCACCCCCCAGTCACCCCACAGCCTGTTGTGAGGACTTGAACTTCTTTCATCAAAGAGACTGTGAATGGCACCCAGTGCTATAGAAAAGGCTGGTGTGAAACACCTATAGAAATACACCAGCAGAGAGAGACGAGAGGAGCCTGAGAGCAACCTGGGAGGCTGTTCCTGCCCAACTTCCCTGAGTAATTAATAACCAATAGGCCATGACAAATAAGACCAAGAGGGCAAATCAGGAGGAGGACATTTCAACCACTGCAGTGAGCTGGCTCCTCTCTAAAGCTTGGTAGATACAAGTAAAACCACCTTTGAACTTCTGTAATGGAGCATATGTGTCCGCAGGCAAAGGTGTTGTGATGGGGCATCTTCTCCTGCCCACCTCCTGCCTACAGTGGCAGTGGTGTGCCCTTCATTAGCAAGAGTGCTGCCACACCGGCAGGATGCTGGATGGGACCCCCGGCAATGACCTTGCCTGCTGGGTCTGGTCTGCCCAGCCTGTGATGCACAGCCCATGCCATACCTGCCCACATCTCTGGACAAAAGCCATGGTAGCCCAACTGCAAGGTTTGACCTCGAGCCACAACACTGAGCTCCTGAAGATCCAGGAAGGAAAGGGTGCAGGGGTACTTGCTACCCGTGCTCTCCTTACCAAGCCAAGATCACACCAAGGGGCTAACCTTTTCAGTCAGTTTCACATTAGCCTATTTTTAAGTGTTCTCAGCCCAGGATCAGTCTTTCTGGGAAGTGGCTCCACCATCTAATGACGTTCCCACTGGGAGCTTTCTCCCAGAAGTGCCATTAATGCCAATTCCAGCATCTTAGCGTGTGTCTTTGGAAATCCCCCTTCTTTCCATCAGTCATCCCTTGTTTCAACATCCTTCCACCTAATTCACTGTATATTCATGGCTCAGCCCTTCTGAGATCAGCTCTGTCATGGCTTCACAGCCAAATAAGTGGGCTTGTGAAAAGGGGTATGTATCCTTCTCCTTTTCTCACTCCTGCAGTTGAAAGAGTGATTGGGATACAAACAGGAGGATGAGATGTAGCTGTCACCCTCAGACACGAGGGCAAGGAAGGCCCAGGTTTAAGCTCGTGAGGATGAGCTATGAAGGGAACTTGTGGAAAAAATACCCAGTTATTACAGAGGAGCCCAAGGCAGGTGTGGGATGAAGGCACCAGAGGTGCAGGAGCTGTCTACCACTGCCACCCCACTGTGCTTTCAGATTCCTTGCTTTCTCTAATACTCTTCCCTCAGGCTTTTGAAGAGCTCCCCATAAAGCTCAGCAAAACCTGATGTATATTTCCACTCTTTCTGCTTTGATCCTTAAGGATATTCAGCCAAGCTTCATGCTCCCTGGTATTGGGACCAGTATCCAGGCCAGTGACGTACTGTGCTTCCTCTTGGCACCTTCACTTCCCAACTGGCTGACTTCTTCCATCACTCCTGGGGGATGCAGGTGGACAGGCCCACCTGAAACAGGCTGGGACCATGCTCTGCACCACAACCTGAGTATATCATATGCTATGGCCATGATATTTATACTTTTCCAACCTAATGATAATAAAACTGTTCCAGAAAGCCTTCAGCAATGGACTATTGCCTATGAGCATCAGTAGGGATGGAGTAATAAATAAATGAAAGTATTCCAGGAATTTTTTCCTCCCTTCTTCCTTTTTCTTTATTATTTCTGGTGTCAGGAAGCTCAGCACATTCTCCCTCTGCCTTTGTGCTGCTTCTTCCTAACTCCCAGCTCCAACAAGCAGCAAACGCAAGACCTGAGGCCTTTCCTTGGGAACTCCTCTGCTGTTTCCTATCTACTCAAGCAGCCTAAGTAGCTGAAGAAGGGTCTGCAAAACACACACACACAGAAAAGCTCTGGTTCTGATTTAATTCCATTGACTGTACCTCAAAGTGCAGCTGGGAGCTGGGCTTTCAGCAGCGATGGTTATCGCTGTCACAAGCCATCAGCCACAAGGAGCAAGTGACCACAGCTCACAGCCCTCCTTGCCACTCAGCCATGGAGCAGATATGGGCTTCTTTACCTCCAGCCCCTATGGGCACCAACAGGGATGAGCTGTCACTGGAGGGCAGGAGGCAGGGAGCGTGGACGGCAGTGTATGAAGGGGATGGCGTGCATCCACCCTTGGCTGAACATCTCAAGATGTAACTCATTCCCTAGTAAAAGGCTCCCTGACCTCAAAACCAGTCATGCTAACTGCAGAAGTGAAACAAATTGCATACATCTGCATATGGATATGCCCAGACTTCCTGTAACTGGAGATGGCCTCAAAGTTTCAGTGCAAAGTTAGGGGTGTCTGTTTCTAATCAAACCTAAAGAGACCTTGAGTTATATATTGTGAAGATCTCCGTGACAAGGAGGTAATGCGAGCATCACTGCACCCTTACAAGCCCAACAGGACCACTTGGTGCCTTCTTCACTGCTTACAGCTCTGCCCTTGCCCTTATAGCAGTATGAAACCAGAGCAAAGTCAGCTTGGTACATCCGCATGGGAATAGAGAGTAGGGCATGTCAAACACACAACTTCGGGCCCAATGTGAAAAGATGGGTCTCCTTTACAGAGCACATGTGTGGCAAACCACAAAGATAGACTCCTTCACATAGATCCTGTGATCCTACGGGGTTACAAGACGTCTACGTAGCCAGCAAAACCCAGAGACACCACCAGCACAGAGCTGTTTCCTTTGGGCTCCAAAAGAAGCCTGCAGGATCTTGGCATTGCCAGTGTTCTGCTCTGGTAACATCTCATTCAGGCTATTAAGGTCTCAGTGGGGAGCCCCACACTATCCCAGCCTTGGGGGACACCAGGCTGCCTCTCTGCTCCCACACTAAATAACACAGGGAGCTTCTGCCTTCCTGCCCAGGGGTTTTCTCCCTGCCCATCCCCAGATCCCTATGGCTTCCTACACTGGCCATTTCATGGCGCCTCTGCCTGCCATGCTCTGACTCTTACCTTTCATAGCAATAATGCTTTATAAAGGAAAACCACAACAAATCTATAGTGCAGATGCTCAAAAACACTTTTAAAACCCAGTTCTGGCTCTTAATGTCATTCTTTCAGCTCTTGCTTAAATACCAGTGCTAAAATGCTGCCTGGGTAGGGTTTGGGCAATGTATTCTCCAAGGAAGATTTACATCACAGCCCAGCCAGTGCACCTCCAGCGCTTGGCTGGCGGTAGTAACCTTATCCAGTCCCTGTGATCGTGCCTTAACACATGCTGAAGCCATTATGCTTGTTCCCAAGTTGTCTGTTGCAGCCTTCTGCCTCCTGTCTGTCATTGCAGTTTAGAAGTCAGTGCAAGGCTGTCGTTTAAGAAAATAGCCACATTTTGGGATATACAGGATAAAACGGAGCAGCTGGATTTGAGATGCAGAAAAGCCCAGATCTTTTAAGTTCATTTCTGTTCAAGAAGTGAGTGTTCTTGCAGTCTGCAGATATAAAGAAGGGTTTAAAGAGGGAGAAAAGACTCACTTTTTTTAGCTGAATGTGGCATCACTGATTTCATTAGCAATGATCAGATACTTAACCAGAGTTTCCCTATTGAGCCCAATTGGTGAAACTGGGCAGCATTCACCTCTTAAATGCAGGTGGTAGAAGTCTACACAAGACAAAAGCCATTGGCATAGTTCTGGAAGCTGCATTTATTTGCTGCTCTGCAGAAACTGGTTGGAGCATCTCTATTTCCAGTCTGGATAAGGATGAGCACATCCCCTTGTGTCCAGCGTACTAGTGGTTCCCTTGAGTTTGCATAAATCAGAGCTGATTCCTGTATGAAAGCACATCTGTTTATCTAACCCAGCCAAGGAGCTCATTTGGTTGATCCCACAGAAACTGAAGGAAGGCTGGAACATGGCTGGGGCAGCTCCTTTCCAAGGCACAGCATGCACCGACTTCCCTTTGTGCAAAGGAGAGACCGTTGTATGAATGTGCTCACCTGCATGGACACCATGAATCTCTGCTGAGCCTGCCCAAAGCTGCTGGTGCTGCTAACATAGCCATGAAAATGGCCACAAAAATAGCCATGGAATACCTGGTCCCCTTGGGGAGTTAATGACAGACACAGCAAATTCCTACAGAAAAGCCTGGTTTTAAAAGGATGAAACTGGGGAGAAGATCATTTCCTTCTAGTGTGCTCCTCCTGACCATACCTAAGGCTCCTCAGTTCAAGAAGAGACTTGTTTTCCTGAGCAGATCATACAGCACGAGCAAGGCTAAGGCCTGGAGCAGAAAGGTCTCAAAACCTCCTTCTATTGCTGAAAGGCAGCCTGGGGACAGAGCCAAAGGTGTCACACAGCACTGGTAGGTCCATAGGCTTTCAATGGCCCTGCAACCACCATTTAACTCAAGTCACTGGCTCTGTTTCCACTCCGATGCTTTCCTGGGAGTCAAAACCACCTCGGTCCTGACTGCACTTAAACCCTTTTGTGCTTGGCTGGTTACATCCTCCTGGAGTAAATCACTGCATGGGTCTGGGGACAGATAGCTTGATAAACATTAACTCTAGCATTGCTGAGAGGTTTACATCACAGCAAGCCTGAGGAGCGCTGTGTGTGCCCACGTGTGTGTTATTTGTTTGTGGAAGTTGCTGTTCCTCTTGCTTTTTCCCCCTGAATTAGCTTTCTTTTTCCAATACAAACATCTGCTTTCAAGGGCACATATTGCTTTATTGTCTGATTAGCTGAATTCACACACCCTGTGGCTACTTGGGGAGAGCTCAGCATCGTCTGTACAAATGCAACATGTGCTGCTTGCTCCTCTTTCATGTTATTTAAAGGGTCCTAACAAAACTGGCTTTTACATAAACAAATCAGCTCTGAAAACGCCACATAGAAGCTGTGGCTAGAGTAAAAAGGCACAGTTTATGCCCCAAGTCCTTCTTCATGTGGCGTATTCATTTGAACAGCAGGAAAGAGCCGACTAGCAAAATCTGAAGGCACGAAAAATGCTTCTAGCAACTTGCTGTAATTGCAGCTGACTTTCTGGCTCCCAGAACACGACATAGGGAAAGGGAAAGAGCAAGAAAATGCACTGCCATTGTCTCCATGGGGAGAAAATGAAACTGCTCAGTTCCTCACTACTGAATGTGAAAGGAGATTCAAGACCAGGTTGGACAGGGCTTGGAGCAGCCTGGTCTAGTGGAAGGTGTCCCTGCCTGTTAAAGGGGCTTGGAACCAGATGAGCTTTAAGCTCCCTTCCAACCAAACCATTCTGTGATTCTGTGACTCTTGTTTACTCCAGATATTTTGGAGATGGGCATCTTGGTTCTCTCTGATGAACCATTTCTTACTGACTTCGTTCTTCTCTCTGACACCTGAAGGTCTTCAAGCCAAGGGTGATCACCTTTGGGTTTTCAGCACATCAGGCTTTATGCAAAGCCCTGCTTGAAATTACAGCAGTAAAGATGTAAGCATGTCACAAACAGCTAGGAAATAATTGTGGGTTTCTGCTGTGTCCTACTTGCATCTCCCCCTAAAACAGTGTGCGTGGACCAAAAGCCACCTAGTACCTCTGAACTGGTATATCCCCAGTGTTTGCCTGCCAAGAAAGATGAACAAGGCAGGGAAGGATCAGAAGGAGGCTTGAAAAGGCTTTCAGTTTCCTTTTGGCTCTGAATTTGGTACCTTTGGGGTAAGTAGTCTTCTTCCAAAACAACCCTGCATTGCTTTGCCATGGCTACTGTCACCTGGTGATGCTGGCTTTTCTCAAGTTCCTCAGAACCAAATATAAGGACCTAACTGCTCTGAAGTCTGGGTTCAGTGCTGAATAGGGCAAAATATGGGAGCTCATAAAGAAAACAAACCCAAAAAATCACAAATATTGGACAAATATTGAATGGGATTGTCTCAGTTGTAGACTTAACATCCACACACTGACCAGCAGCTGTTTACTGGGACTTAAGTCCTAAAGGGTCTGCAGACCCTTGGGTAAATGAAAGGCACAACAGGCAGGTCCCATGCTGTTTGCTGAAGACTTTCAGTCTGCACTATAGGGTTTTGCACATGTCGATGCACTGACCCAAAGTGGGGCTCCTGCCCTGCTCCCATCTGAGCTGAGTGCTGCTACCTGGCTGTCAGCATCTGGGGGAGCGTTTTCCCCATCTGCTTGGCTGCCTTCCTTCAGGATCATCCAGTTCCTTCAGGTTTGTGTTTCCTTGAGAAAACTCTGGATACAGCAAGGCTGCTCTTTTCCTGCTTGGAAGTTATCTCCATCTGAGTATATAATGATAGCGTTTAAGGTAGCCAGGATTCAGCCTTCATCCCTGCTCCGAGGCAGTGTGTGAAGTCAGGATCTTGTACCTGCAGCAGGGAATGCTGTGAGTACTGGGGAGCCCTGGGGCTGATGGCAGGCAGTGCCATCCACTGCCTGTGTGAACACTGAGGGTTGTTCAGATGTCCTCAGGGACTGCAGCAATAGAACAAGGGGTGATGGGTTCAAACTGAAACAGGGGAAGTTCAGGTTAGATCTTAGGCAGAAGCTCTTCCCTGTGAGGGTGCTGAGGCGCTGGCACAGGGTGCC
>WYDI02005091.1:0-30620 GCA_009867235.2 Psittacus erithacus | reverse complement strand
TGTGAGGTGTCCCTGCCCATGGCAGGGGAGTTGGAACTTGATGATCTTAAGGTCCTTTCCAACCCTAACTATTCTATAATTCTATGATCTATTCACAAACCTGCAAAGCAAGATAATCATCTAATGATCAGTGCTCATATACAAATTTTTTATTTGTTATTGGTGGAAAACACCCAAATGCACTTGATATTTTAATCACCTTTAGAAAAGACTTTGTATGTCACAAAGTTAATCTAAAAAAGTCTACACATTTTACAAACTACAAGTAACTGCATTTAACTATCTGTGAATTTAAGTTCAGATTAGAAGCAGTGTAAATTGAGGGGCTGTGAATCACATCATGTTTCAAAGAAGCTCAGATCCCCTGGGCCACGATGAGAGAGATGCTACAGCCTGTTTCCCTATCCTGGTAAATCTGTACATCTGTCCTGCCCCCATACTCTGCTGGTAATATGACATCTTGTTTCCAGGGACTTTTAGTTACCAATAAAGTATATTCTTTCTCTTGCCTACAGATCTTATACTGGATTCTAAGAACATGAAAACATGTTCTCATAAATGAGACAACTAGTATACAATAGTTATTGTGTTAATAAACTCATATTGATGAGTTCACACTAAAACAAATGCATTCCCTGATTTTAAGTCAATGCAATGCAACATAAACATGCTAACTTATTTCATTTTGGTCAGATAAACCATCATTCTTCTGGAAGAATCAAAATAAACCATTGGTTTGAATCTTTGTATGCATTAGTATTTATTACATACCATACTTGGCACCCTCAACACCTCCAGTGATTCTTTTTGCCTAAAAAAGAAGTTTCTCTTGTTGAATTTAGTTTAAAAAGAGAAGTACCTTCCTGGCACTAAATTTTATCATTTAATCTAGAATCTGAGTTTAGGAAGCTCATAATAAATTCACTCATTTTTAGTCTAAAATGCACTTTTGTGGATATACGCACAAAAGTAAAAAGATGACTTAACTCCTCCTTAAGTCTTAAAAAATGACAGGAGATTTGAAAGAAGTGCCAAGAATAACAAGATTTAAGATCAACAAAGATAGAAACAAATTTGTGCTTGTAAATTGACAAGAATAACTTGCAGAAGTTTATCTAATAGTCAATAACAAGGGATAGCAATATAAGCATCTTAAATACCTAGCAACATTAATTATTACTAGCTATTGGATAAAGAGAAATATTAAGACTTAAGAACTTAATTTGATACTCAGCAATCAGATACTGTTTAATTTTAGCAACCACAAAGAACCAGTTTTAAGACAGCAATGCAAATCTCCTACAGGAGACCCTCCATACATAAGATAATACAAGAAGTAGCTAAATAAGCACTGAAATTAATTTTGGGGCCAGTAAAGAAGTAAGATCAAGAAAAAGATTTTCCAAGAAAGTGTAGAAAGCCTCAGGGAAAACATCTGTAGGAAATACAGTGAAATTTTGCCAGCCTTGAACAGGTGGGCAGTACACTGAGTTAGGACATGATGTGTATTCTCTATGAATATGAATTTCCCTTTGTCAGGACTTTCTAAAATGCTTAAGTATGTCTCTTTTCTGTACCCTTTAGAGACCCTCTGTGGCAACCACCATGTAGCCTGCAACAGAACTGGTCAGGGTCTCTGGAAAGCACCTTCTTCTGGGGATTTTTGCTGTGCAACCAAGAAAAAGGATCTTACTATGGCTTATTACACACTGTCCTAATGCAGAGGGACTTTTGGTATGACTCCTTACTACCTCCCTTCCCGGCTATGGTGGAAAACTGCTGGTGTCTCCCTGCCTTCAGTTCTCCTCCAGGCTAAACTACACACTAAGTCTATGTTCTTCATAGCCTGACACCTAGAAAGACAGCAGTAAGTCACCATTTTTCCCACAATCACTTGACCTCCAGTTTTTGTGCCCTTGGCTGTTATGTTTTGTTCTGGGGATCAGTTTGTCTGGACAAACCTACAGCTGGGCACTGTTTTTGCAAGCAGCATATATAAGGTTAAAAGTAAAAAGCAGTTACATTATAATGACTATTAGATATTGGTATGCTCACCAGCCCAAAAGGGTTTTTGCAAGATGGGAGGGTTCATCCTCTGCAGCTCTCTGGAAGGATCGTAAGTGTTGCTGAGCTGCCATTCCAAACCAGCTCCATTGACACTGACAACAGCGATGATTCAATTCAATGTCGCTGTGATTACTGGACTAACCCTTCACCAATCTCCCTGGACTTTCCTGTAAAGTTTTACATCTTTCCACGCTGCATTTTCCTTCAACTGCTTCAACTGTCTCAACAACACTGCTTCTATCTATGAGTTTACGTTTCCGACCTTTCTGCAGAATTTCCCACAGGTCTTTCTCAGCAGCATGAGCAAAGGTTACACAATGGAGATGTCTGAGAACTAAGACCTGCTGTCCAGGACCGCTGGGTTCATCTGGGCGCACAGCTGGTATAGTCCTTGCCATTCACTGCCAAATTCTGGATCCCCATTCCCACATTCCTAGGAAAATACTCTCTCCATTTCATCCAGAGCTGACAAAATAACCTCACACAGACTGGAACACAGTGCAGCTTCCTGCTGATTACTAGGTCCAGCTCAGGGTCAACCATCTCAGACATCACAGTCCTAATAGACTGGGAATTTTTAGAAAAGGAAAAATTGCTTTTTTCCAGTAACAAAGTGAGATCTACTGCTAGTTCTGTGGCTAGGATTGTGTCTTTTAAGGCCTGGACTCTTAGCAAGGGAGCTTTGATGTGAGATTCAAAGCTTTTTTTTTCTCACAGCCCGTTGTACTAAGGGACCAAAGTGCAGCCATAGAGCTAACACAATACAGGAAACACGGCAAGCTTTTAGCGGCATGATACTTCACAGCTGGCAGTCAATACAGGTGTTTGCTCAATCATCTGTGGCAGAACACGTAACTGGCCAGATGCTACTTTCTTTTGCAGGCCAGGTAGGATGTGGGTGGTTGGTTTTCAATCTGTCCTACCAGAGACTTATATAGTCCATGGGTCTTCACATGCATGAGTGACTATGCACTCTTTAGTGGTCATGGGAGCAGCATTTTCTCGCCTGATCAGGTAAGGAGAGTCTACAAATACATCACTGACTATAGCATTATTTCAGGTACACATGATGGAGACAGAATATTTGTAGTGAAGCTGCATTTGCCAGGCTTGGGTACTGTGCTAAAAAAGTGGTTTGAAACAAAGGAAGCATCTAAGCACTTCACTCCTATTATAACCACATTGAGAGGGAGAGAGGGAGGGTGCAATCACTAATCACTCTATTTACTTTTTGCTCAAGAAGAGCATAGTCAGCATGAGCCTTTTGACTACCAGCTGTGATGAAATCAGGACACAGAATTTGGCATCACCACTACCTACAGGTTGCAGTACCAAGAAATAAGGCTCATATTTTTATCAAATTTATCAAATATATTTATCAAATATTTTCTCCAAGGCATTTGCATCTCCAAGAATCTGTCAAATGTCCTTAGAAATATCAAATCTTGTTGCACGAGTGTTAAACATCTTGGGAAGATGTTGGGTTGGAGTTTGGCACCCAAGGCTTTTCATCAGAAAATGTAACATATTTTTATGATAAGGTCTGTATAAAGGACATTCTCCTGTGAGGAAAAGTGCAAAACCAATTGAAACTGCTAAACAAAAGCGACACTTAATTTACATTCTGTGTTTTGGATTGAAAGAAGTGAATAATACAGAATGCAAGAGCGTTTCATTGTAACCTGAGGCTTTACCATTGGGCCTGCTTCAACAGATAAGTAGAACCACAAAGATTTCTTGTAAGAACCATCAGTGTTCTTTCTAGCCATCTGTACTGATAAGCTAAAAGTGCAACTACAGGAAGATACAAAGTGGATATGACATAGTGGTATTAATGAAAAGTTCAAGAATTTACACAAGTTACCTAAAAGTCATCAGTCCTGTAGTAAAATGAAAATAAATACACAATTAAACACTCCATGAACATATCCAGAGGAAGTACAGAAGACCTGTTACCACAAAATGATCAAAATGAAGGGCCAATGTTAATGCCATGACATCTAACTAGTTTAGATTTCTAGAATTTTTACACTGATTGGCAAAAGTGAGGTATTCCTACTACATTACCCCAAGACAGCTATAGCTCCAGTTAACTAAGACTTTTTTCCTGCCAAATCTGCTTTTGCTGGACATGTTATAGCTGACAGCAGTACCTGACAATAGGCTTATAGTTTTGAGGACATGAATTTAAGCAATTTAAAACTGTATATGCGACTTCCTATATGACAGTGAGTCTACATTAAGTCCCAATCTAGCATAAAAAAAGCTAAATTACTAAACCAGTACCCAGGTGGTTGGCCTGTCTGTCTTGGGTGATATAGAAGATGAGGGATGCCAGCTACTGAGTCCTCATCATGTCTTCTGCACTTTTCTTAGCTTGGTGATGACATGCTGTTTTTAGATGTGCTTTCCTGTACTCTTTAGGAAGCAAATGTAATTCCTGCTCCTCTTCCATCAGTTATTAGGGCTTATTCAGTGTCTCTTGACTTCTGAACTGGGTATCCTGAGAATCTGTACACAGATGCATAGAGATCCTGAAGATGTGCCAATACAGGTGTCATCAACTCATGATATCTTTCTGTTGTTCCTTCTGGTGCTTATGCATTTCCATTTACTCCCCACTCACATCAGTCTTCATGACTCTTTATAATTCATTGCACAGGTAACGTAATCACAAAATGACATCGATGAATCATATACTGGCAGTTCCTGACACTTCGCTAAACAAAAACAAAACACCTGCACAGTTAGAAAACAGTGTCAGTCACCAAAGAACGGCAGGAAGAGAAAGATACAAATTTGGTTTTAAAAAAAGCCTATCAGTATTCCAGGAGCTGCCACCACTTCCTGAAAACACCACCATTCATCTCTGTAATGAGAAACTACAGTCACAGTGACTGTTTCTTGGGAGGTTGCCCCAGGACTTATACAACAGTCATTCTCAGCAGACAAATACAAGAGACGGACAAAGGTGCTTAGGAAATCTGGGAGGTGGATGGACTGGGAAATAAGCCAGAGACCAAGCACAGCAGGGACCAAGCACAGCAAATTGGCCATCACACTAACAACTACCTGGACCTGCTGCCCCCAAAACCTGCCATGCTAAGGGACCAGTGACTCATTCATCCAGTAACATCAAAGATTAAATAAACATGATTAGCACAGTATTTATTTTGGTGTTTCTTAATGTATTTGTAATGGCACAACGTATTACTGCTATTTTTATTTTTAATATTATATTAATTGGCAGCAGGAAAAGGAAAAAATTACACTGGCCAGTAGTGTTTTCAGACACTGAGCTTCCCCTTTAGAAAGTCTGCTTGCAGTGCAGCAGAGCCCTTGGAGGTCAATACTGCTGAATGGAGCCAAACACAGACCGGCCAGATCCCAGGCAGCATCCCCAGCACTGCACAGCCACGAGTGGAGGACACTGCATGTTTCTTAGACAGTGCCCCGCTCTCTGACATTCTTGGTCACGCCAGGAAGTTGATTACCATATACCTAAGCCCTCTGCCACTAGTGCCAGGCCAAGTTGAAGCATAATTCTACCCTGTCCCGAGCCTCTCTTTGCCATGCACCGTGCAGGGCAAGAGGCCAGAGATCCTCTGCTCTACAAGATCCTCATAACCCACATATGACCTGATTGTACAAGAGAAAGGTTTAGGATCAAAGAAAACAGCTGACATCTCCAGGGATACCCATTTACTTCTGCCTGGAACACCAAACTGTGCATCTTGCTGTATCTAAATATGCTTTGACTTCCTAAGAAACAGAGCAGGTTGGAAGCTCCTGTCTTATCTCAGAAATACAAGTTCAAGTTCCTGCCTTAGATCAGGCCCAAGTAAAGATCTGAAGCTGAATTCCTTGAGTACAAGTTGCTGCTCCATGCAGCACACTATTCTGTATGCACAGTGGCATTTACACACTTGGTTCCTGGGGTGTGGTGACAGCTACATTCAGCTGAAGCACACCTCAAGCACAGCCAAAGTCTGAGGTGACACTGACATGGTGGAGACCCCACCAGCTGCACTGAGGACCCTATTTCCTGGGCTGTCAGTTAACATCTGTCTTGAATGATTAATGGACAGCTTGTTAACCACAGAGCAGTGTCAGCTCACAGATGGTTCTGTACATGCCTCGTGGCAAGATTGTAGACACTTCTGGGTTAAGAGACAGCCAGGTAGAGCTGATGAGAGAGGTATTACATGGAAATATCCAGGACCTAAATGTGCCTGATGAATTTGACCTATATTTGCCAAGGTTATGGCTGCAGTGCTTTTAAGGTTTGAGATTTTTAACTGTCTAGTGCCTCTCCATCAACAAACTGCTATTGTTATTAAGCCATCAATACTTTAGTTCAGATTCAGTCACTCATAATCCGATGTCATAACTGACACACTGAAAACACCAGAATTCAGTTCAGTAATTCACAGAAAGAGTAAACATAAAGAGAAAAGACAGGAGCATCCAAGCTGCTCTGTTTCTTAGATGATCACAGGGAGGATTAAAGAACATTAATTCTCTCATTACTCATCTCATCATAAGGTCAACTGCATCTAAAGGCTATGGAATATGCTTTTGTGTAATACTGAAATCATCAGGGAAGTATGACTGCTGCATCTTATCAGCTTGGAAATGTGAACTGGAGGAAGTGAACCAAGCAAGTCAATAAGGTTTATTCTGCTTTCAGAATTATCCTAAACTTAGAATAGATACTTAGAAAACTGTTAGAAAGAAAAACAGTAATAAATGCATTCCAATTCCAGGAATAAGTTAGGGTTCCAGTACCAGCTAAGTGAGCAAAAAGACTTTTTATTGAACTTCTTCAACACATTAACTACAGATGTAGGCCAACGCATTGATCTCTCTATTAGTCATTCACTAGGGTTTGTAATGCTAACAGGTAGTAACACTTTTCCTATCTCAAACTGACATCAAGGGCTTATCATTTGTCCTTCATGTAGACAGCAGGACAACTGACACTCTGCAGAGACATTACAAATAAAGCCAAACACCATAGGATTATTAAATACTCCAGATAACTTTCCTCATCTTCCGAAGAGCAGTTTTTGCACACTAACCTTCAACAAATGCATTACTGTCACAATGACTTTCTGTTGAGGTTTTTAGTCTAAGCACATAGAAAAAAGTGATCCTGTGCAAAACAAATGACTACAGCGTGAAGAACTTTCAGTAACAGATGCTGACCTTTCACTATAGAAAACCTTTAGAGCAGTGAAACCAAGAATGAGGATTTCTCAGTGGCTGCTAAGGGGTTATGCAGTCTTTCATCTGTGTACTAATTCAAATCCTACCTGGACCAGCATTCCTCTTTCAGCCATACTCAGCTGACAATTACCCTGCTAAAGTTAAGTGACTGTCACAGCCTTGAGAGTGGAAAAAACATGTTAACTCTCAGTCTTCTTTTTCATAGTCCAATATAATCCCAGCTCTGTGGGATTTCCCAAGACAGCCTCAGTACATGATGCAAGGCACCTGGTCCAGTGGCAATGGCAGTTACAGAACTAATCAACAGGCCTGCACCTGGCTTCACATCTTAATATTCATCAAAACCAGTCTTCTGCTTTTCTTCCCATAGTATGAAGCATATAACTGCTACCTGTGGCTTGCAGTGTAATCTTCTACACACACCTTCTAGCAGGCACCTAAACATCAACAGTCCCTGACATAGCTTTCTCTCTAATCAAAATCCAACCTTTCCACTGTACACCTGCAGTTAAAATACTGGTCCGTGCTCCTGTCATCTCCCTCTTTGACCCATATAACCTTCTCCTTTATGGCCCCCACTATCACTTGTATAAATCTTTTCTGATGCATTGAAAATAATAAACAGGTATGAAACAGAAGGTCAATGTTTATAAGGAAAGCAAAGTCTAAACCAATCTGCATAGAGCTATTGTGTTCTGAAATAACACAGACTAATGGATATATGCTTTCTAATTGCCTGCAATCATGGATAAATAAGAGGCTACATTACTACAGGCTGGTGAAGAGAAACTGTGACTTATTATCTCTATTTGGGCTGCAAGTCATAAAAAGAGTCAGAATAAATTTTGAATCCATCAGTGCTTGACACTTCCAGAAGATGACGGATACTGGCAAAAGAAGTCCCCAGAGACTATGAATATGAGCAATTAGCACCGCCTATTAAATATTTTCAAGATAATGCTGCAACTGGAACAGATAGACAATGTGTTTATAATTTAGTCAAAAGCAAGAGAATGCAGATGGTCAGACAAAATTGGTTTCAAACTCAGTAATCTGTTACCCCTTTTTAGGAGTTTATTCTCCACATCCTCAAAAGCATTACATATTAAAATCCAATTTCAAATGGTCTTTAATGTAGATGCCTTTTCTATATGTTTGTGTGTTTTCCGAAGTTTATCTGAACAGACATTGCTGTATTGTGTGCAGAGGTGCGCAACAGTACATAATACTGAGGCATAAAACCTGGCCTCTATACACTAAAAATCCAACCTTAATACTTGGAAAAGTCTTATCAAAAAGTGGGATGCCACACGTGGGAACTTACTGCCTTCTTCATTTGCTGGGACACACGTTTAGGACTTTACCTGGCAGGGCCCTGAAGGTGCTGCACCTAACGCAGTCAAGCACATGAGTTGATTTAAACAGCTGACTTGTCTCATTGACTCTCCCAGTACCACCTATATGCATATAGCATAGCACAGGATTAAGAGTTGCACAGAATGTCAGCCAAAATGTGTAGACTGTTACACTGCTCAGACTAAGAGAGAAGTGGAACAGGAGTATGTGTGTTTATATAGTTATGTACATATGCTTGCATACATATCATAGAATCTTAGAATCCTAGAATGGTTTGGATTGGAAAGGACCATAAAGATCATCCAGTCCCAAACCTCTGTCATGGGCAGGGACACCTTCCACTAGACCAGGTTGCTCAAAGCCCCATCCAACCTGGCCTTGAACACTTCCAGGGATGAGGCAGCCACAGCTTCTCTGGGCAACCTGTGCCAGTGCCTCAGCACCCTCACAATAAAGAATTCCTAATATCTAATTTAAATCTCCCCTCTTTCAGCTTTAAGCCATTCCCCCTCATCCTGTCACTACATGCCCTTATAAAACCAACATAAACATACATTGTGCATATAATAAATAATATTAATATGATGTAATATAATCATTACAATGCATTATATTATTATTACTAATCATTAATTATAATTTTATAACTATAAATGTAAATATAATTAATATATAATATACTGTAGAAAAAATATAAACACACAGTTGAGTATGCATGTTTTACATGTTTATATTATCATAAGCATGGGGTATTTTACCAAAGTGATAAAGTTTGAGCTTTGCCCTGATGATACTGATGAATTCCTAGCCACAGATTAAACAACTGCAACCATAGTTACAGACATTTCCCTAATGGATAAAATGGGTAATTTTCCCTACTCCTGCTCTGGAGAAAGGACCGTGATTACACAAAACAGCAAAGAGCCCTCTAAGTGAAGCAACCCCTATCCCATTTGAATTTGAGCATTGGTAGAATAAAATGTTTTGTGATTTAAGATGCTACCAGTAAATTTTGAAAACAGGGACTTAAGTATCTATCTATCTTTACAGCTTTCATCACAATTATCTTTGTATCTCGGCTAGAACATAAGGCCAGTCAGCATGGAAAAGGCTGAAATTTGTCATTGCAAAAGACATCTCTTAAGACATTCATGGGGTTGACATTCACAGAAACCTTCGGAAGTTACCACCATGTACAATGGGAACAGAAGCAGCAAGAAAAAGGTAGCACAGGATCCTTTCCTAATATGTTGTTGATCTTATGTAAGCATCGCAGGAACTAGTTTCATCTTTCCATCTCTTGATTATTCCAGCTGTAAAACAGGGATGACCATCCCCAGCTCTCCTTTATAACATGCCATGAAATCCATGCATGAAAGGTAATATTTAAACATCACCCAAAATCCACTAAAATCTATAGATGAAAAAAAAACCCAGTAACTTTGGTGGGTGAGTTTGGATTGAGTGCTCTAATTTGGCTGTTATTATTATTTATATGTATATTACTACTAAACATACACATAAAATATATACAGATTCCATATTTCATGTGTCTTAGATTTTTATCACCTTGGTCATTGAAGCCATTAAGGTGAGATATGTCAGTTTTAATTACATGTATTTACAATTATATTTCTCAGCTTACACATCACAAGTGATATTTCTCACTGAATGAATTTTCAGACTGGTAACAGAAGCTAAATGCATTTTCCTTTAAAAGTTTGTGTAATCTGTGAAACACAAAGGCATTAAGCAGTTATATTTTCCTGAATCACGGTGTCTTTTGTAACAACAGCTGTGTATTCAGTTCAACAGTGAAACTCAAACTGTTTTGATCATGAAAATGGAGCCAAATAACCAAGTGCTGGAATGAGTTGCAGGCTATTGAAAGCGGACAGTTGGCTCATTAAATGTGGCCCCCATGAACGATGTCCCTTCCCTTTATACTGGCACTGAAATAATCCAGATTTATTTTGTATTCTACAAAGTATTTTTAGGGCCTTCTATGATCAAAATAAGATAAGAGACAGGAAATACATTCCACAAATATAATACAATTTGTTAGCAAGAGCAAAACTTCAGCATTTACCAAACAAATGCATGTAGTTTTAGGATAAATGACTTTCAGTGTAATTATTTATAGGATTTCATGTGCGTTTACCACCACCATTAGACTGCTGCACGTGCATCAGAAAATTTACAAAATTTTGGCAATATTGAGAGGAATGATTGCCTCTATTTTTCAGATACAGGTGGGATCACGGCCTCCCTGAAGGCACAGTGAAAATTCCAATACATATCAATGAGACAATACTTTACATAGGGAATTCAAGCTCAGAAAAAATAAAGACATCCAAGATGAATTGACACATTATAATTAGTTCTCAATACAGTCATATACCACTATGACTTTTCTTTTTCCTTTAAAGAGTTTAGTTTTATTATCTTCTCTGATTGTCTTCAGCAAGTCCCACCCTCAGTTTCACTCTATGTGGCTCAGATCTTTTTACACTTTCCTGTTTTCCTTCTCCAGGCTTTGGCATTTTTTAATTCTGTGTATTAACTGCTTCCCGCCTTGCACATACTTCCATAAAAATCTTTAGTTATATAAACCTCTGTTTTGTGGCAGGACTGTTCACTCTTTACACATAACAACCAAGCAGCCTGGTCTCCGACCAGGATATTGACACTGGACCATGATAAAATGGTTCTAAGAGATTTGAGTCAGTCAAAAAAGTTCCTTCAGAGCAATTTCTGAGCTGATAGGCAAAAATAAAGAGCTGCCTTTTGAAGGGCTCATTGCAAGTACTACATGAAAGAGTGATTTAACTACTGCCCCAAAACCACAGAGCATTTAATGAGTGTGATAACTTTAACAGCTCTTGAGAGATGTATAAATTACTCCAAAACGCCTCTGCTCCTCAGATCAGTGTAGAATCTGGGCAGCACAGCAGCAGTGTAGGGACATACTGTGTTCCAACAGCATCCTGGACGGCATTAGGAAAAGCATCGCCAGCAGGTTGAGGGAAGTGATCCTTCTCTCTACTCAGCACTGGTGAGTTACATCATACAATCATAGAATGGAAGCGATCCTAAAGATCACCTAGTTCCAAACCCTCTGCCATGGGCAGGGATACTTTTCACTAGACCAGGTTGCTCAAAGTTCTGTCCATCCACAACTTCTCTAGGCATCCTGTTCCAGTCTCTCACGACTCTCTAATACTCTTATTTAAAAAAGGGAGTGGGGGGGAAATGCTGTGCGACAGCAACAGCAGCTGAAGAAAGGAGGATGTCTGAGAAAAATAATCCTGCAAACACCCAGGTCAGTGCAGATGAAGGTGGAGGAGGTGCTCCAAGCACCAGAGCAGAGATTCCCCTGCAGCCCATGGTGCAGCCCACGGTGAGGCAGCTGTGCCCCTGCAGCACATGGAGGTCCATGGAGGAGCAGATCTCCACCCGCAGCACATGGAGGACCCCACGCTGGAGCAAGGGGATGTCCAGAGGAGGCTGTGACCCCATGGAAAGCCCGCACTGGAGCAGGCTCTTGGCAGGACCTGCGGCCCCATGGAGAGAGGAGCCCATGCTGAACTTGTACAATAACTTACTTTTCTCAAAAAGACTAATACACAATATTCAACATACCTGTGGAAAGACTGAAGAATATTGTGAGAACATCTCAATAGATTACACTAGTACAAAGAATGCAATTAAGATGACTGGATTAAGACTTTACTACTTCAAAGCTGAAAGGAGTTTGGATGCATCATTCCAATAGATATCTACCTCAACTTCTACAAAACCCTAGGAGTCTGCTCTTCATAATACAGAAAAAGCATGACAGTGCCCACAGTAATCATAGGGAATTCCCAGATTTGCCATTACTGATGGGGAGTGCTTACATTCTCCTGCAGAGTTCAGCAGAGAAGTCAGTCAATGGGTGTTTAACTCTGGCTGGCATCCTCTGCACTCACTCCTGCAATTTCACTGCTCCTGCCTCCTGCCAGCACCAACTCCAGAGTTTTTTTCTGCAGGGCTGGCAGCTGCCTCCATGTCTCTGCTCCAGCCAGTGCTGCACAGAGACATCTCTGAAGTGCTGGCAAGAGAACTCAGATTCCAGCGAGCAGGGGAGATCTCCTGCCAGGCTAAAGGAGCAAAGGACTGAGGGAAAAGGAATCACTGGGCTATTTAATCCTTTCTTTTCATGTCTGTATAAAGGACAGCAGGAAGCATTTGGTACCAAAGGAAAGAATTTTCTATCATAAAATGGCACAATTCTTTCTGTAAGCCTTTCCATGCTCTCAGAAAGAAGTAACTTTTTCTTCTCAGAGGGATCAAAAGGAGTCTGCCAGGGGTGACGAAAGGTAGAAGTTAACCTCCTGACATGGCAATAAGATAAGCTAGTATGAAGGAAGATTATACAGCAAAGAACTTCTAGGACTGAGAAGAAAATTGTCTTTGGTTCAGTAAAAAAGAGGAGATGCAACACCAGAGAATTAAGAAGCGAGGGAACATGGTAAAAATCACAGACCAAAGAGAGACCCCTTTGCAGCAGCACTTTGAATAAACAAAGTTTCAAGGGTCACAGCAAGAGGCAAGAATCATTGTCAGGATATGACTCTTGATCACAACAGTCAGAAGAGAACTGTTAGGCCCAGGAGCTGCTATGCTACATGCAGTAAGACCTCAACACCATCACATGGGTATAAAAAGAAAGCAAAGACAAATAAAAACATGAGTTATGGATGGTATTCAAAGTCGTATCTGTTGATAACGGCAGACAGGAGTAATGTCTAGAGTCAACAGGAAAAAACATGGAAGGAAGCCTAGCACACTCTTGGCAGCAGAAAGGGAGGACTCAGCACTAAAGATTCAAGAAACAGAAGTGAAGAATCAGAAAATGGGGGGAAGGGTGGTTAAGTGTTTACTGGATTTGGGAAAAGGAATGAGAGTTTCAAAAGCAGTCTATCAGTCAAAGAGACAACAATGAAACACAGGCCTTCATGTCTGTGATGGTAACTAGAGACAGCAACATGAGCAGCTTCAGCTAATGGAGGAAGGAACATATCATACTGAAGGAGATATAGGATGTAATTAGAGCAGTTTTGGATAGCAGGTTTGGAGAGGTTAGAGATGAGAGGAATGAAACAGATGACATAATAGTTACAAGAAGGGAATCCAGCTGGTGCTTTCATGACATGGAAGGTCTGTACCTACCTTCATTTGAGAAGAAACTTACGGACTTTGAGAAATAGAAGGGAAAAAAAGAAGACAGCATGAAGTAGACACATGATAGCAAGGGAGGGAATAATAATGAGAGAGGAAGAGAAAGGATGAAGTCAACATTTGTGTGACAGCAGAATGAGAAGTGAATGCGGAAAAGGTTAATGACAGAAGTAATTTGTGCTGTATTTTAACTGTTTTTTCTGCAGAAGCAAATGAGGTGGTTGCAAATGAGACTGAGACTATTTTCCCAAAGCAAGAGAAGCACCCAGTGAAGTCCAAATAAAGCAAGTCACGGTTTTTTGTATGAGAAAAACTAGATGTAGATCAGTGAGTGAAGACATGAGGACATAGTGACAGACCGCTAAAATGTCAGATTAGGTATCAGCAGGGAAAAGTAGCTCAAGGGTGAACATGTTGATGTAGAAGTGATAATCTCTGCCCCGCAGTCAATGTCTTATCGGTAATCAGAGTTAGCATTTCTCATTACAGCAGTACAACTGAAGTCCAAAGATTGATCAGAAAGCTTCTCAAATCAGTGTGGTCATGCAATAAACAAATGGCTTTCAAAAGCAGATGAACCAAGCAGGAGAGGAAGAAAAATACTGAATGCCTCCTTCAGGGTATAGCCTTGCTCTGCTGATTATCTCCTAACGTTTTCCTCTTCAGAAAGTGCACTTTATTTTCAGTTTCCATTCTCACCTATACCTCCTTAGCCTTGTGCTCAAAATTCACAAAGCTTTAGCTCCTCAGCTCTGGGAATTCTCCGTCTTTCCTCTGAATATTAGTTACATAATAGCTTGAGCTAAGCAATCAAAGCAGTGATAGGTCAAAAGGAAGATTTGCCTGAGGTGATGCAGGAAGTTGATGGCAGAGCTTGAAGCTGAATACACATTTCTCTGCTATTCAGACAGCACAAAACCCAACAGAGCCTCCTTCGCTGTTTAGATTTTGTTGGCTTTTTTTCAAAGCAGCACTGTTTCTGAAGCCAATGCTACAAAATGCAATGGCACTGAAAGAGCTAATAAGCAAAAGAAATATCCCCAGATGGCACTGCTTTCTAGCCCTCAGTGGCATTTCCATTATATTACTAATAAATTATATATCTTACAATCAATATTTTCCAAATCCCTACCATAGTTCTCCATTTCATTTCAACTGCCTATAAATTTGTATGGTTGTTGAGAAGAGAGAAGAGATAGTATGTGAAGCCCAGTCTTCCCCTTGGACTTTACGTTCCTCACCTTCAAAACACTCAAGTCCAAAGATGACACAGCTCACTGGTACTGACATTTCTAGTTGTAAAAGATGAACTTGAGAGTCACTGTTCGATCCCCTCACATCAGTTTTGTGGGACAACTATTGAATATATTATTTGGTAAGTGGTGGTAACAGCAAATACAGCACCAAAATTTAAAGGGATGATTTAAAAATTTTTGACATTGCAGAACAGTGTAACATTTACCTGTCAACAGTGCAGGATGCAGTAAATTGGCCCAGCAAGGAACAAAGAGAACCAGGACTCCAAGGACCACTGTCCAAGATGACAACAGTTATTAGGATGACACTGCACTTCAAATTGCCACCCTTCAGGGCCTGTTTGAGTTACAATTTATCTGTGATTCCTTAAGGAAATGGATTGTATTGGAAAGGTATTGTAGCAGCACTCTCCTCCATGCCACAACAACTTTCTTAGGAATTTCAGGATTTTTCTCCAGTGAGTTTATCTGGCATCAGCTTCTTGAGAAAATGCCTTCAGAACTAAACATGAAGCATGAAGCATTTCAAATCTGAAAAAATTAAATAGGCACTTCATGAACAAAAAGCATGCTTATGAGTTATACTGATATTCATTACTACTTGTATTACACAGAGTCTAGGCCCTACTGCTCATAACAAAGATGCTTTTATGCTACTTGGTATTAAAAGGGAGCAAAAAGACTGTTCTACCCCTGGACATTTATTGTCTAATAAAATTCACAGCTGATGGAGCCAGACAGATGAGGAAAAGAAGGGCATTAATGAAAGAGTAACAATGAGCACAATGGTAAAATCCTACCTCAGATTTCTGAAGTTCCTATAAGCATGAAGAATGGTTGCTGAAGGGCAACTACAGTGAAATTACACAACGCAGAGGCAAGGCTAATATGTATGTAGAAGAATCTGAGTTTCCACTGCTCTTTAAGAACATCATTGGAAACTGTTTCTTTAAAGGGGAAATGTTTACAGAAGTTGGGTTTTTTGTACAAGTCTTGGTTAACATTGTGAGAGCTTGGGTTCTCACTCAGAATTAATGCTTGATGTAACGGATTACACATTCTAGGCTGATTTTGGCATCAGATTAGCACGGTCTCCTCTGGTTATTTCTGCAAGTGTTCCAAAGACACACATACTCTGAATCCATAACTGCTTACAGGTCTTATGTTCAAACTTAGGCACACACGTTTTCCACTTAGATAAAAACTGAGCCCTGACTAGGAGCCAGCTCTTACCTGCTGCAGCATTTACAAGGACATTTTAACCCTGCTCCATGCAACAGAACAGTGCAATGCAGTACTTCTACAAGCAGCTTTGCCCAAAGTAGAAATAAGATAAAAATTGAGACAAGCTTGACTTAGGCTTTAGGATGATCTCAGGTCATACCTGATAACGCTTCTCTGTGTCTTAGATTTTTGTCTTACAAGGCACCAGGCTGCTTTCCCTCCACCCTATAACTGCTTTCCTCAGAGCAGGAACTGGTTACAATGGCTCAGATGAGTACTCCTTATCACTGTTGCGGGACATCTTAGATGTAAAACGAAGCAGGTACTGCCTGTAATCCAACTAAAGGTAACTTGTGCTATTTGTTTCAGTGAAATCTGTAGGGCCAACCAGCCCAAGTCGCCATGCATTGCCTTCAGCTAAACCGCAGTGCGTAAGCGCGGGCCCGCTGCCTGCCGACACGCTCTTTAGGCTGAGGGTCACCACGACGCCGCAGGGACTCGGGGCCAGCCGATGGTGCCGGTGCTCTACCTGCCCGCAGGAGGCGCCAGCCCCAGGGCACAGGCCGGCCCGGCGGGCGGGCGGGCGGGCAGCGCTCCCGGCGACGCGGCTGTGCCCCGAACCGCCCAGGAGCACCACGCCAAACCCCGACTGCCGGTCGCGGCGGCAAGGCTGAGGCCGCTCGGCTGTGGTGCTTGCCGGGAGCGGGAGGCGGCCTGGCCGGGTCATGCCCGCCCCCGGCCGCGCCACCGCCCCTTCCTGTCATGGCCGCTGGCGGGTAGCGGGAGCGCGGTGAGGCGGTGCGGGCCGGCGCCCCTCGCAGCTGAGGTTCCTTCCGGACGGCGCGGACCGGAGCGGAGCGGGAAGGTTCCCCCCAGCGCGGAGCTGGCGGCAGGAGGTGACTGAGGGGCGCCGTGTGGGCAGGGGCTGCCCCGGGGAGCGGCCGTCTCGCAGCCAGCCCAGCACCGTTGGGACGGGACGGGTCCGTGGTTCCCTGCTTCGCGGCCCCTCCGGTGTGAGCCGGCCGGGTGCGAGCGAGAGCCCCGCTACTAGTCCCAGTGGGGGCTGGTGGAGAAGCCGCTTGTCCCGCGTGGCCGGGGCTGCCTCGGCCACCGCGGAGCATCTCGACGGGGGGCTTTGTCGTGTGTCCCCGCGAGTGAGCCGCTTCTTTGGGCAAAGCTGCTGCGTAGCGGCCGTGCGAGTGGGTCCCGGCGGCGTGCCGAGGTTGGAGGAAACGGGAAGGATAATACTTGTCTGGCAGTCAGGTGTGCTTGGAGACACGTACCCGGGGAGGGGCTGTCAGTGCAATTCAGATCCCCGCCGGAGTGCAGTGGTCTTCTGTGCTCACGGGGATGCCCTGCTCTGTGAGGTGTGGGTAAGTGGTGTGTAGCAGTCACCCAGCCCTGAAGAGCGGGTACAGAAGGCCCATGTAGCACAACGTGAAGTCAGCAGGCACAGCGGGCTGCAGGCAGGAGAGCCTGGTGTGATTTTAACTCATGGGAAGGCTCCAGTAGTTTCCACCGAGCTGCATAACAAGATAGCAATCCCACCGTGGCTTTCTCATGATAGTAAGTCATTTACTTTTGTAATTGTGAAGATAAAACCGTAATTTCCTGAGTCCCACAGAGGTATTTGTAATACATCAGTCACATCAGTTGGCTTTCAGCAAGACAATTCCAGGGAGGAAGGAAAGGGAAATCCTATCACATTCCTTTTGCTTTCCTTTGTAGATAACACTCAAGTACTAGCTTCCAAGATTCCCACCGCATTCTTCCTTTAACTTCCCGTTGGGGTCAGCTGGCCTTCAGTATGCCTTCTACCAAGAGCACCTCAAAACTTTTCCTGGTCCTCATTTCACTGCTGCTGGTGTTACCAGTAGCTGAAGCTCTGGATGCAGGAGATACCATCGCCTTCCTACTAGGCCTTGCCGTCAGTGTCATTGGATTCTGTGCCTGCCTTGGCTTGTACGCAAGGAAAAGGAATGGGCAGCAGTGATTTCAAGAAGATGCTCAGATGAAGTGAATTTCCAAACATGGCTTGGAGTTGAGATCTGGGGTGTGAGACTGAGCTTTGGTTCTGGATGACTTTCAGAAACCATGTAGTGGATATTTTTGCAAACCCCTCTTACTGTGCAAGGCAGCAGAATCAAGACTGTACACAGTAACGGGGGTTTGTAGGGTCTGTCCGTGTGACAGTAAGATGGTTTTATATTGCTTATATTTAACTGTGATTAAATACTGTCTTAGAGAAGGATAAGAACTTTCTGAATGGGGAAGGAAAACCACAGTGGTTCACAGTAAATGTTTATAAATGGAGCATGTGTGGGAGACCATCAACAAGTTCCTCAATTTTGGTTTCAGGGGTTAATCAGGAGGATGCAGCTGTTAATCTTCCAGTCAGAACAACTAGATAGCTAGTGAGCAGACTTTGACTTGTGTACACATGCTCACATTCTTCATAATGACAGTTAACACCTAACAGGTCACTTCTGTTACAGGGGTGAGACTTCAGAGAACTAAGAAAACATTTAAACCTTTTTTTTTTTACTTATTTTAGAACGTGCCTCTCCTGTAGCCTGTGTTCTGTTTACCTAGTAGATACACTTAAGAATGGAACCAGTATTTTTCTTTAATGTGTATTTCACAGAAAAGTACCTGTAAGGCTACATAAATCGGATTAGGGATATGGGGTTTGTCTCTGCTTTTTTGTACTCAGCTTTCTATTAGGCACACCAGGTTTAAGGCTTATTTCATTTGGTGTTTGTAATTTTTTCCCCAAAACAGAAGTTACCTATTTTAATGAGGAATTATGTGTAATACTTCTGCATTAGGGGGTCATTAGAATTATAATGAGACAGTTGTGCACATACTTCTTTTGGAAATGTTGTGTTAAAATCCTGCTTTTAGTCAACAGGTCCGTTGTTCTTAAGTGTCTTCCTCATGACAAACTTATGCTGCTAGCTAAGTGTTTAGGCTTCTTACCTGACTGATGCATATATGTTCCACAAAAGATTAGCACCAAAACCAAAGTAAAAAACCCTAATGCAAAGTGGGTGATGTCAATTGTCTTACTCTATTCATGCTCAGTCAGTCTGTATGGTGTATGGTTGAAAGACTACTCAGTAGCATATCCAGGACCCTTTTCTTTCTTTACGTACCAAAGGTGAGATGGCACAGCCAAGAATGTCTACCACAAGTCCCTCTGGCTTGTTAGCATGTTGTAGCTTCCGCTTAAGCACAGTCTGTAGCAGCAGCAGGATAAGGAGCACAGGAAGGTGGGCTTTCCACAGTTCACAGAATCTCCTGATTTTGTGCTGTGAATGCTGCCACTTTTGCTGGAAGTCTTGGCTTTTATCTTTCAGAGCTGGGGAAGAAGGTTAAACGTGCTACATATTTTGATATTGTTCCTCCCTCTGTGTGTGTCTCTGTTCAATAAAGCACAATGGCTAGAGGAGTTGTCAGGCAGGTCTGTAACTGGGTGGGCAGATCATGTAATCCAAATCATAAGATTTCTGTATGCCATTTGTGAATGATTTGTCTTCGCTTTCCAACCTCTGAGAAGACAGAAGCCCTGGTGATTTCAGTCTTGCAATTTATACCCCTCGCATGGTTGATGGAGGGAGGAAGGTGAAACAAAAGCTTCTGAAATTGTGTGGGGTAAAACTACAGGACTCCACCCAGCAAGCCACAAGAATGTAGGTTTCTGCTCTGAAGTTACAGGAATAATAATGGTCACAAAGTTACTCTGATGAGATTTAAGTCTTGTGAGATAGCTCTTCTTGAACCCTTTTCGTGACTTCCAAAAGGGAGAAAGGGACATAGTGCACAAGTACTATGTACAGGTGAAATTCACAGCTCTAAGAAGAGCTTCAGCCAGTAGTGTCACCTTTGAAAGCTGCCTAGCAGCAGTAGATGATACTGAATCTGATTTTTCAACTGGGTGGATGCAAGCACACATAAAGTGTGATCTTCCATGTTCCAGCTTGGCTAAACTATTACCCTGGGGAAAACAACCCACAAAACCGCCACACCATTAACTTTATATTTTCCAAAGTTAAAGAATTTTGCCAATTTTTCAGAAGAATATTAAATCCTGCTCTCTCAATAGAATAAATTTTATCACAAGCAGCTTTTCGCAGACTCCTTTATCTTTACTTTGGAAAAGATCCCTGGCATAGAGCTGTGCAATAGTTTCGTTGCAGGAGAACTAAACTTTAGCAGAGTAATTAGCATCAGGAGACAGGGATATGCAGAACTGTGTTCTTTGCCCGAAGCTCTATGTTCTGTTAAAGGTGTCTGCACAGTGTAATGGTGTTTCCTGGGTTCTGACAGAAGCTTTATTGTTAAAGACTTGCATTTGTTAATGGCTTGAGTGTAAAATCAGATACCCTTGTTTTTCTTCTGTCTTAATAAACTCATGTATGATTTGTCATCAGCTTAATAAAGTAGTTCTTATGAAAAGGAAAATCAGGATAACGAGATTAAACTGCTTAAATTACTTATATTAAATACTTTTTTCTTACATACTTTTGCCTATGTTAGGAGGCTTTACAGACTATTGTGGCCTTTTGGTCCTGTTACTTGTTTATCTCATTTCAATATCAGTTAGTTCGGAGCACTTCAAGGGGGCTGGTCCCCTTACTTTGAAACTGGCAGCTTGCGTTTTGAAGAAGCCTGTTTCTCTGGTAGGAGGTAAACTTGAAGTATTTATTTTTCCTTTTGAATGTGATTTTTAAACATTATTATTATGTAGTTGCCTTTATACCAGAAGAGCCATTTATGGCAGTTTTCTAGGTGGAAATCCAAGGATATAAGGGACCATTTTCTTTTTTTCTAAAGAAAAAATATGTTCTAGTGCTTTATAATTATTTGAATTATACATTTATATATTTTTTAGGCTTCAAAAGAGCTTGTTTTATCCCAGCATTTTATGAAAACAGATTTCTAGCTCATTTGGGACTTCAGCGAGTACACAAAGCAGTTCACCGCACGCTAAACTAATACCGTTAGTGGCTGTCTTTAGAGCAGAAAGCTGAGACAGCCTGACAATGCCTACCTTTTAACAAATACAACCTACCTTCTAATTAGTGCAAGAAAGCTGCAAGTCATGAATGAGTAGCTTTTGACTGCTATGATTTCCATCTGCTTTAATAGTGTAGCTCAAAACCAGCCATCCTACAAACACTTAACAGTCAGTGTACAGTCCCTTTGTAAATGGACGGAAACCCTTTGCTCTTCATAGTGTACCTTCAGGTGCTGCACACCAGCTAGGCATTGCCATTCTGCTGGGTACAACAGTACGTGGGACCAAACTCTAAACACTTCACCCAAGTCCTAATGTACTTGCTTCCCTGGGTATATGAAAACTGCTGTGAACCCTTTCTCCCACTCAGATAAATCCTGCTGCCTGTGGTGCTACTTTAACACTATTGTGAGACTCAGCAGTTCTATGGCACCTTCTGCCTGAGAACCTTTATATGCTTACAGATATTAATGTTTGCAACCCTATCGTATCCTTTGATGAGTGGAACAAGTAGAAGGAGAGTCACTGAGTTGCAGTAGTGTCACAGGAAGTAGGTCATATTTCCAGGACGCTCACTGAGATTTCTGGAGGGTGTTGTGCTTGTGGTTCTTGGCCACCATGTCCCTGCCCATGACAGCTGCCACTGGACCAGCTTAGAGACTCCTGTGGATGGACTAGGTAGAGCCTGAAGCCTTGATTCCTCTTTGCATGAAGCTGTTTGCATAAGCTTTGTGAGAAGAGAGTAGGGAGCTGGGCTCACCATTTGTAATAACATAAAGCATGACCAAATGGACGATTTGTAATAGGTCTGTTACCACGGTAAGTGCTTTAATTATTATATCACAGAAGTAACCTTTCCATTCAGTTTTACATCTCATGAAAGGTTTGGCAGATCAAAACTGATACATTGACAAGAGGTTGTTAAGAGTGGTGGAAAGGAGGGCTTGGATCTGTTTGTCCTTGCAGTTTACACTTGAACAAATTCTTAGTAAATGATCTGAAGTCAACAGAAAGTACAGGTTGTTCACTTGATTAGAAAATTAAGACCACTAATTCAGAAACATGCAGAAACATACTGAGTGAGATTGATGTGACTAATCACAGAATCATAGAATGCCAAGTTGGAAGGGACCTCAAGGATCACCTGGTCCAACCTTTCTTGGCAAAACATGATCTAAACTGGATGGCAGCCTATCCATCTGAATTCTGAAAGTGTCCAGCATTGGGGAATCCACCACTTCCCTGGGAAGATTATTCCAGTGGCTGATTGTTCTCGTGAAAATTTTTTCCTCATGTCCAACTGGAATCTCCCTGGGAGTAACTTGTACCCACTACCCCTTGTCTTTTCCATGTGACTCCTTGTAAAAAGGGACTCTGCCTTCTTTGTAGCCACCCTTTAAATACTGGAGCATGGTGATAAGGTGTCCCTGAGCCTTCTTTTCCCCAGGCTCAACAGACACAGCTCTGTTAGCCTTTCCTCACATGGCAGGCTTCCCAGTCCCTGGATCGTGTTTGTGGCCCGTTTGTGAAGATGCACAGGATCCATAACACTTAATTCCTGCCGAAATCAGAACTTGCAAAGGACAAGTTGTTAATACATTAGATACTGACCACACTACTAAGCCTTAAATTGTTAAAGAATGTCAGCAGTTTTGAAACTATGAAGATTTTCAGTTCACATGAATACGGAGTAGCACCTAAATACTACATTGCCAATATTCAGAAGGCAAGCTTTCCAGCAAGCAAGCTGGAATTTACATACCAAGCTATGGTATGGTAGATACCATAAAAGCACATCTACTTTGAAGTAAAATTAAAAGAACAATAAAATTATATAAATATTCAAAACATTTCCAGATGTTGTACTGGTCTTGTCAGCTCCATTTGTCTGTAATGAAATTTGAATATACATGGAAGGCTCTGTCACATTAAGGTGCAGGCACACTTGACAGCATAGCCTTTTGTTTCTGGATCATTCATCTCATTAGAGCAGAACAGAGATTTTCATGAGCAAGGAGATCTGTATAAGGCGGCCTGAAGGTGGCGCGGTATCCAGCAGACCTAGGAGTTGCGACCACTCCGGAGCAGGGAAGAACAAATTGTATCCCCGGACATGCTACTGTATAAAACTAGAGCTCGCTGCCCTCTTGGGTTGAAGTTTTGTGTTCCGCTTGAGCTTTCCTGTTGGTTTTATTGGTTGTATTCCTACTCACTGGTCTTTGCCTCAAAAACTTCAACTGGAACCAGCACCACTATCAGCTTTCCCAGCTGCCGTTCGTTCAAGGCACTAAAATGTTTGCACACATCTTCGTACTGCTACTCTTCACTTTGCAAGTATAAAAAAAGCATGAAAATCACCTTTTCTTTTTGAATGGAGTCAAAATGCTGCAGTGCAACACAGTTCTATAAAACTTACTAGAGAAGGGTCTGTCTTCTGTCCTGCTCTGTTTGTGCAGCTATTTGCACACATTGTGATGATACTAATAATAAGTAATCCAACTGCACATCCCTCCTCTACACCCTCACAAAAAAGCAGCAGTCCTAAAACATTACCAATTTTAATCTTGGCACAGTTAAAGTGAAGAAAATTGTCACTTTTATCAAAATATGTTCCCTTTCCATTGCATGAACTACCTGCGAAATGAGAATATAATTAATTTTAGAACTGTTCTAGGGCATTTTCTGCCAATTTTTCTCTGAGCTCAGATGACTATGGAAATGACAGTCAATACCTGAACTTGTTTCTCAGACTTCAACCTAACAAAAATGATTGTTGATAAGTAACATGGTAGCAGTTTTAAACTTTATTTGTATCTATGCAGATGATCTGGAGGATCAGCAGAAACCATGTTGACTCATTTTTTCTCTCAAAAGTACGTTTTTATTTCAGTGTCTGCATTATTAGCAAGGAATGATTATGCTTTTTGAAGTTTGGTCTTTTCAGAAAAGCTATTTGTGGTCAGCTTCCAAAAGTCTGAGATTTGGAGACAGCATAACATCTATGGTGTCTAGAGTCTGTATCTATAAAAAAACCCAAAAAGTCCTTTTTCATCAAAAGTAATATTGCAATGGGCCTTACCTAAGTCTCTTTTCATCTTTTCATAAAAATGAAAGATACTGATTGTGTGTCTGGGGCAGTTGCCAATAAGAAACCAGTATTCAGCAATAAACGCCACATAGTCTTATTTTTCATTCTATGTATTTGCAGAAAGAAAATATAAATCCCAGAAAAGAAATTATTCTATGTTAAAAAATATGCAGAAAGTGCTTTTCCAAAAACAGGTCAGTGGTATCTAGTAATAATTATGGCCCTGGTGAAAATCTCAGTGAAATCAGCTCAAAAAATTTTATTGTCCTAAAATGAAATCAAGCTCTCATAAAGGGATGGCCAAACTGTGTCCTTTGAAGCCCATACAACTTTGCCACAACTAGGGTTATGGCAGCAGGCTGTCCTGATGCAAAGGGAGCTGGATAACCTCAAATCCTGCCTGGGAAGTGACAGCTGACTCTCACTGGGTACCAAATGCATGTCTAGGCCGCTGCTACTCTCTCACTCCATGGAACCATCTCCTGCTGTGACAAAAGTCAGACAGGTGATCAAGTATTTGTTTAGACATTCAGGAATAGCTGTGTGGCTTATACATCTTCAACCTTTTTCCAAGCTAGTTTTCACATTTCAAAGTTTAGTATTTTATGTTACACTTTTTCTTTTTTACAAACCTTATATATAATCTTTTACAATATGGAATGTGTGTGGGCTGGGGTGAGACCTTGCATTTGAGAGAAGCAGGAAAGCAGAGGTCACTCTGTCAGCTGAAAGGGCATTTGTAAATTGTCCGTCCACAAAAGGGGAAAAAAGAAATCATCTCTGGGAAGAGACCAAGCCAGGAAATGTACAAGGTGACTTCCAGAGGTCCTTTCCAACCTAATTTACTGTATGATTCTATGAAATCCTAGTTGCAAATGGGATGCGTAAACAGCAGCTCAATTCACTCATATCTTTATGGCAAACAAGGATATATTTGTGGTGAACAAATCTAATCACAGTGTGAACCCATAGGGAACCTGACCGCAAAAGCTGTGAGGCTGTTCAGTCATCATGTAAGACCACAGGGAAACCAGATGTACCAGGATTCTCCCACTGCGTCTAGTGAAACTCAATCCCTGAGGCATTAAAATATTATGGAAAAAAGGGAGCAAATGTAGCATACATACAGGAATCCTCTTTTCAGGGTGGGATTTTTAGAGATGGGTTTATGGGGCTGGTACTGTACTCCAAATGGAATTCAAGTGTTTCAGTGCAAAGCCCCAAATGTGAATTATCTCAGTTCCTGCCCAAGTCAATGTTTTGAAAATATTGAGGTTTGACAGCCTGAATAAAAGACTGTTTTGCACAAGTAGTTCCCATTGGCATCAGTGGGAGTTTAGGACAAGGTCAAACCCAAAATACAGGTTTGGATGCAATAGTTACGTCGATAGGACAGAGGGGTCCCTGTCATTTTACCAGTAGTGCACCTTGCGCCAGATGGTGCTCATGGGGAACTGCAGCCACATTAGACTCCATCCCATCTCTTTCCTTTGGAAAATATTACCTGAATTACTTACTGTGATAACTGAATGCCAAATTTTCATCTGGTTAAAAAAACAGCCTGAAGTTGCTGAAATCAGTGCAGTCATCCTGATTTAAATTCATTTTGAACAGAAATCACAGGAGGCTTCACTCTGACCTTGCACCAGCCCTTCTACTTCTGTGTAATGCAGTAGAATTATTCTTGATTTCCATTTATGTGAAAATCTAAATTGGTTCTTAAAATAGATGCCTTTTTTTTTCTCTCAGCCCTCTACCAGTAAATTATTTGACCTACATCTTAATAAATATTAGAAAAAAATATTCCCCCTACTTTTATTCCACAAATACACTTCAGAACTTGTATATTCAATTTAGACTCCATTGTTTCTCTTGTCCCCCAAGATTTACCAACTAAGGCAAAAGGAAATCCACAAAACAGCCTACTCTCAAGGACACTATACTAATACAAAGTGCCTCTTCACACACTTTAAATATGTGTGTGCTGTACACATCTGATGTACATCAGCTTACCTTTCTACCTTGTTGTTATCATTTCAGTAACAAGCAATCTACTTTGTGTCTATGTCAAACTCTTCCTCAAGAACTCCCTTCGCCAAGTCTATGTGAGGTTCTCTGTACTAAATGAGATGATAGGGAAAGAAAATTTTCTTTCCCTATCCAGAAGTCAAAATGAAATTCCAGTAAAAAAAGGATTACATGGTCTCAATTTCAGAAGGGTTAGCAAGGAAAATATTATAGCTGTAAGCAGAAATGTAAATCACTCAAAATTTGAACTTTCATAGATTTTGCCAGAGGTTCCTCTGCATAACTCCCAATAGACTTAGTAGGAGTTAAGAATTAAAATCCCTTCTAAAAGGAATATTGACCTTCCAATAGTGAATGTAGAGCACATGATCACTTTACGCACACTACCAAAATATGTGAAATTGGCTGTACATAATAGTTGTCAGACTGCTGCCTTAATATATCATAATGCTAACTGTCTTAGCTCAGGACAATAAAAATTGCCTGATTTAGTGCAAAATAAAGGCCTTGGGAAGCAAATATCATAGAAACAGAGTGAAGAGGTGCTGACAGATACACCTTAAATACACTTTCTTTCATGCAGTAGTAGCTGAGCCATTTGCTCAGTAACAACTCTGTGCCCTCTTACAGGACTGGGCTTTTGGTTTTTCATGATCTGGTGTGGAAAACCAACTTTCCTTTTGTCCTGTTTGCAAAAGCTGCATTCTGTTTTCACAAGAAATAAATGCTAAGGAAGTAAACTGCATGAGTGAAAGATAGGGTGTTTTCGTTTTTGAATCAGTTGATCCCTGCCACCTGCTTACAGTAGCTATTACTGGTCCTATTACAAAGACTGAGAAATACACAGCTTACATGGAACTGGGACATTTATAAAGAGTTTTGTAAGAACACACATTTCTGTAAACTTACCACAGAAATAATAGAAGCCCATAAACTACACTGATTCAAAAAATTCCTTCTAGGAAGCTCACACTGAACAGACCAGAACAAATCTTTCACCATCCCCTGGTAGAGGCACTTCAGAAATCCTTTCCTTAAACTGCTATATAATCCACTTTCATTCACATTACAGCATACCTAAGCCTTTAACCATAATGCTGAGTCAAATTCTACTAGACTTGCATCTCTTTCTTCATTTTAGCACTTGGAAGCCCAATGTTAACATCTCAACATATTCTTAGTGCTAGCAATTATTCATCCTCTTCCTCTTTCTTGTATTTTTCAATTTCAGAAATTTCCAGTCATGCTTTAACGTGTAGGTTTTTCACATCATAAAGAAGCATTTAGCATTATTTTCTGTTTTGAAAGGTATCTTACTGTATCTGTTCATTAGGAGCTATATCTGAATATCCATATTCCAAATTTAGCGGATTTTTAAGTAAAGGTTAGAGTTTAGGGGCTGAAAACTTACCTCACTTTAAAATAGTTTTGGTTAAGTAGGTTCAAAATTGTATTCCGAGACTGAAAAGTGAAGCAGAAGTCTCAAAGTTTCACAATTAAGACTATAACTTTAGCTCTCTCCAACTTCTCAGTGTAGCTCCATTCATTATCTAACTAGGTTTGCCTAAATTGGTCAAAAGTGCATTTAAATCTAGCCTTCAGTTTCACTGATTATATTCTGAATTGCCTCTGTCTGCCTGTGACAGCAGAAAATAACTTCTCACATTCCTGCAACAAGTTTTTTCTTCTGATTTCTTCTTACTGCAGAATGGCCATTAAGTCACCTTCCTTTTTTCACCTTCTAGTTCTCTTTCAGCATCACTAAGTTTTCCCAAGATGTGATCTGTGTTTTGGTAACTAACCCACTTGGGCAAATAAATCATTCTGAGCAATTGCCAGCTCTTTTTGGTCAAAGGTCTTCCATTTGATTTCAGGTTGCCAGCATTCCATTATGCTCCATGGTTGTCCTTGTGGCAGATCCTTTGAAATTGGAATGCACTGAAAAGGTTAGGGAAAAGAAAAAAAAAGAAAGAAAAAACCTTCTCTCTTTTCAATATAGAGCATGCAGGTTGAAACAGATCTATCTTGAGGACCTATGATATCAAAGAGAATTCATAAGTTTTACATAAATTCCTCAAATTGCCAGTTTTGTTATGCATGCATATTTATGAGGAGATATTATACATAATAGAGAGATACAGTATATCAACTAAATGTTCTGTTAGCTTTTGAAGCATTACATTAATACCAAATTTACAATGCAGCCCAGAATTACACAACAGGTAGGCATGTTTTACTTCGCTACGGCTACCATCCTGTACTATGAGGGACTGCTGTGTTCACTCATCAAAAGAGTGCTTTTATGTCCAGGTACATACCCCATATTATGAAAACCAGATTAACATTATTTAGATTCCTTATTTCCACATTTTATTTTAATAATGGAGAGTGAATAGTTCACTGAGGCTTAATAATATTCTGCAGTGAGGAACTGCAAGAGCTTAAGAGGTGATTTAAGTATCTAAAACATGACTTTGAACCGGATTTAGGACATAAACCCGCCAAAAAGGGACCCAGAAACCACTCACTGCAGCAACAGCAAGACTTAGCAATGTTCACTTTTCAGCTGACGTTTACAATTTAGACCTGAGGTTGCAAGCTTTCCATGTGCAGAACTGCTCAACAGTGTGCAGTGCAGAATCTCTGTGCTCCAGATGTGAGACAGAGCATAACCTAAATGTCTTGCTCCTAGCAATGTCCCTGGAAAAGTCTGGTCTGAGAGGTGTGTCCAGGTTAGGTATATCAGCAGCAGTGCTGAGCCCAGTGAATGCACAAATGCTGCAGTAAGCCTACCTTTTCCACAATCACCTAGTAATTAAGTCACACAAAATGGAAGATCTGGAATTCAAGCACAGTTTCCTCCTCCAAAAAAGAATTTCCTGGTGTGCCAGGACATACAATCCCAGAAAAGATGCTCTTCTCTTTATCCTGGACACTCTATGTGCAAAAACGTAAAAGTAATGGCACAGGAGCGTGGGAAGTGGACAAATCATGACTGAGGCCCTGGTCCCAGCTCCATAATCTGACATCATGTAGTCAACAAAAAACCAAAGCAAAACCAGCACTAAACAATCTAGGTAGCTGCGACCAGATACCACATGTTTTCTCCTGCCAGCACAGTGTCTTATCTAGTACAGTGTGACATCCTATTCCTGCTCAGTTTTTTACCCTTTTCTCTAAATACTATACTCAAACATTGCCTAACTATATACAAATCCTAGCCAAATTAAGAAAAAGATATTCCCATTTGCTAAAATTAGGTTGACTAGTTTTGTAGGTGACATTTCAATAAAACATTCATTCTTTCATACCACCATGAAATAGGCAGTGCAGTAGGAAGTTTACATTTATGATAGCATCATAGAGCTGCATTCATACAGTTCCTCCTACTGTGCCATCATAATGCTGTTCTGACAGTATCTGCAGAACTCGACCTGTCATGTTTCTTAACAGATAACCTATCTTTTTCCTGAGATAGACTGCTCTCTGCATCCATGCAAGTATAAAACTTGAAATTACTTCTCTTCGTTCTACATAAAAATGAGAATACTTCATAGTTAATATCCAACAAAGTGGCAAAATGGGACCATGACACTAGGTTCTAGGTATCAAATTAGTTACAGTGAACAGGTAACAGCTGAGTTTACATAGGAATATCCAAGAGTATGTTCACTTTCTAGATCATAAGACCTGAAGCTCACCAGTAGAACATATATTCATACTAGCTGCTTGCAAAGCCAGTGTTCACTCTCCATCTCAGACTTTACAGACTTGAATCCATTGCCTCAATTTACACATGCAAAGTAATTATCATTCAGCAGTATACTTTAACTAATTTATATTTTCTTTACAAAGCTTTACATCAATCCAGAGTCATTATACTGTATATGTCAGCATTATTTCACTACTGGAAAAAGGGAAATATAACCCCCATTTTCAAGAAGAGGAAAATGGATGATACAGGGAACTACAGACCAGACAGTCTCACCTCTGTGTCTGGCAAAATCTTGGAACAGATTCTCCTGGAAGGCATGCTAAGGCACATGAAAACTATAAGGTGCTTGGTGACAGCCAGCATGGCTTCACTAAGGGGAAATCCTGCCTGACCAATTTGGTGGCCTTCTATGAT
>WYDI02005090.1:0-41229 GCA_009867235.2 Psittacus erithacus | reverse complement strand
GGTGCGTGAACAGTGAGCTTTAACCAATTATATAATACCACCGTAGGCTTGTAACCAATCATGTAATGCTTTACAACGCAAGATCAGAGTTAAAACTGTATGTAAGACGGGCCTGGTTATGCAATAAATGGTTTCTGCTTGATTCACATTGAATTGCTGGGAGTCCGATATTCCTCCCCGCAAATGGTGACCCTAACTTGATCCTTGAAAAAGGCTGCCGGCAGTGAAAAGATTCCGGGGAGGCAGGGCTGGAAGACAGCTCAGCTGGACTGAGACATGGCAGATGAAAACTCTGGGAGCTGAGAGATACGCTCGTCGCGACAGACACCTAAAAGATGTGAGCAGCTGGAGCAGGAGATGGGGCAGATGGTAACTAAAGAAGGAAATGTTATAGTCGAGCTTCTCCTGCATATCCTTTCTAAGAAAGGGGTGAATTATGATGAAGGGACTTTAAAATCCTTGCTGATCTGATGCTGGGACAAAGGGTTTCCAACTGACCTTCAGCAAGCCTTTGAAGTTAGGACATGGCACCAGATTGGTGAACAGTTATGGGATGCGGTGAGCAGCGATGATAAAAGCGCCAAGCCACTAGCCACTACCTGGAAGATGGTTTGCACGACTTTGCAGGAACTAAAAGCTGATCATGCCGCAGTGGCAGGCATATTCGTAGCCACAAGACCGCCACCCACCCCTGCTGCCACTTCAGCTTGAGTCTGAGTTTTCCACTCACCATCACTGCTGCCCCTACCCGCTGCTCCCCCAGTGCCTCTATGTGAGCTGGCAGAGGGAATGACAAGGAATCCTCCCACAAGTAAAGTCAATGAAGACCCAAGACCACCAGGCCAGGGTATACCAAAAGCTGTACCACCCACCTTTCCATCCGAGCCAGGGGCGTTGCCCTCATCACCTGCAGCACCTCTCTCGCCACCTGAAGATTCTACAGTTAATAGTCCGCCATGGTGGCAGGATCTATTGCAGAAGCTCTGAGACCTTGAGTTGAGTCTCCCTGGAAGCTTCTCCAATAAGGACTACGCATCATCTAAAATTAGCCCCTTTATCGACAATATTGAGGGCACAGGTGGTGGGATCGGCAAGTTTGGGGAACGGGTTGGGGGGTATAACCTGTGCAAGCACTGGAAAGGGTTAATGCGGCAGGTGCTTATAGAGGGGGAATTGGTCCCGTCAACATATCCGATAATGTTGGGGGGTCCAAACCGAGCTGCTCAGCAGCAACCTCTGCCTTGGGAGCTCGCTGAAGAGGCCTGAAAAGCGATGCAGCAAAATGGTCCGCATGCACCTTTAACACAAGCTCTTATTGACAACATTTTTACTGGAAACTTGATGACCCCATTTGATTTACGACAATTTATAGCTTTGCTGTTAAATCCTATGCAGGAAGTACTGTTGTGCTCGTGCTGGACAGATGCCTGTGAGCAAGCTGCTTTACAAAATTTAAACAGGGTGGATGGGGATCCATTCAAAAACTTTACTACCAACATGCTAACTGCTCAAGGTGGATTCGCTGATGCCCATCGTCAAGCTCAGTTACATCCTGAGGTATTAAGGCAAAGCACAGAGCTAGCCCGGGAGGCTCTGCATAGAATCCCTGAACAAGGGCACCCAAACCCTGCCTATAGTGCAGTGAAACAAGGTCAAAATGAGCCTTATATGGCTTTCTTACAGTGACTCCGGGAAGCATTAAATAGAGCAGATTTAACAGATCCTGTGCGAGAAGCCCTTATGATGTCCCTTGCTCTTGAAAATGCTAATCCTGCCTGTAAGAGGGTTCTGCAGGCATTGCCTAAAATGGCATTCCTTGCAGATATGATTGATGCATGTGAATGTATTGGAACTCTCTTAGAACAGGCTGGGTATATGGCCTCTGCCTTTGCCACAGCCATTAGGCCGTTGTTACAGCAGAAAGCGGATAAAGGACCAAAATGTTTTAAGTGTGGGAAGTCAGGACATATTAGAACACAATGCCATTTGTGGCAAGGGGACTGGCAAAAGGGTAAAGGCTGCAATGAAGGAATGGGGAATGGGAATTGTACCCACTGTGGGAAATTTGGGCATAAAGCGCATGAGACCTAAGTTTCATAAAAATGGCACGGCATTGGGAAACCCAGTGCTGAGGGAGGGAGGGCAGCTCACGATGACACAAAACCTGCCTCAGCTGTTTGGATGGCAGCTCTGCCGCCACAGCAGGGAGTGCAGGAGTGGACACTGAGATAGCCCATGATATGACGCTTCTTGACACCCGAGTATTGCATTCCAACCAATATGAGGGGACCCCTGGGTTATGGTTTGAGTTCCCTGCTGCTTGGTAGGTCTTCTACAACAAAAAGGGGAGTATTTGTCATGCCAGCTGTGATTGATGTTGACTATGAGGGGATTATATCCATCATGGTCTGGACACCTAATCCGCCTGTTGCTATTCCAAAAGGATCAAAAATTGGCCAGGTGATTCCACTTAGAGTGTATGTTCCCTTGGCAGATTCATTGGTATGAGGTGATAAGGGCTTCAGCTCCACTGCAGCTGCAGAGCTATATTTAGCTCTTGATACTAGCCAGGGTAAACCACTGGAAAAGGTTACTTTTACAAACCCTGAGGGAAAGTCCAAAGTTATTAAAATGTTGGTTGACACAGATGCTGATGTCACTATTGTGAGCAGTGATGTGTGTCCCAGTGACTGGTCCCTGGGAAGCCCAAGAGTACCCGTCGTGGGCATGGAGGGAGTGCAGTCTACTTGGGTTAGTACTGAGCTAGTACAATGTTCCACTAGTGATGGGGGTATGTGTTCAGTGAGACCTTTCCTTGTGAACTGCCAATCTTCTTGTTAGGACGAGACGTGCTTAGTCAGTTGGGGATGAAATTAGTTACAAGAGATCAAAATTTTGGCTAGCAGCGATTGACGGTGGGCCGCCCACTCTAAAATTATCATGGAAGTCGGATGATCCTGTTTGGGTAGATCAATGGCTGCTGAGCAAAGGCAAAATTGCCCACATTGAAGAACTGGTGCAGGAACAGTTATAACAAGGTCATATACAACCTTCTACAAGTCCCTGGAATACCCCTATATTTACTATACCCAAAAAATCTGGAAAATGGAGATTACTGCATGATCTATGAAAAATCAATGAGACTATGGAGGATATGGGAGCGTTACAGCCAGGTCTACCATCCCTTGTAATGATTCCAAAGCATTGGCAAGTATTAATAATTGATCTCAAAGATTGCTTTTTCACCATTGCTTTGTATCCAGATAATACCAGAAGGTCTGCATTTTCTGTTCCATCAATAAATAAGCAGGAACCCATGAAACGCTATCATTGGGTTGTTCTCCCCCAAGGAATGAAAAACTCTACGACCATGTGCCAAATTTATGTTTCTTGGGCCCTTCAGCCTATAAGGCAGGCTTATCCGTACCTATTAATTTATCACTACATAGATGACATTTTAATTGCAGGGAAATCATTTGAAACTGCCTCCCTGATACAAGAATTGGAATCAAAATTACAATTGGCTGGTCCAAACATATTGCCAGGAAAAATTCAAAAACTAGCTGCCTGGAAATATCTAGGCTGGGAAATTACAGAAACAACAATTCAACTGCAGAGAATAATATACAAAATAAAGGTGGAAACCTTAAATGACATACAAAAACTAGTGGGAGACATAAACTGGGTCAGAAATATGTGCAGAATATCCAATACTGATATGGCCCCATTAGTAGACCTACTGAGGGGGGATACCAATGTCAACTCCCCTCGTAAACTGACCCCATCAGTCGAACTAGCTGTTACTAACATTATAGACAAAATTGCAAGGACAAATAGCTGTCGATGGAATCCAGACCTTTCCATTGGATTAATGATACTGAACAATCCAGAACATCCGTTTGCAATAGTTATGCAATGGTGTACAGGAAAAGACCCACTGTGCATTTTGGAATGGATATTTTTATCATTCCAGCCAAAACGAACTGTGACTACACGTGTTGAGGCAAGAGCACAGATGATAATAAAAGGACGTCATAGAATAATAGAAATTTCAGGACAAGAACCATCTCATATCCTTATTTCTCTTGTCGCAGAATATTTACAGTGGGCTCTCCAACACTCTGAACCTTTGCAAATTGCTTTGCTTGACTCAGCAGCCCTACTTAAGGTTCATTACCCTCCACATAAAGTGTTACGAGCATTAGTGATAGGACATTTTTCAGAAGAATCGCCTAAGCTTTCACCCTTCCTGGTGAAGAAGCTTACTATTTTCACAGATGCAGGAAGTAAAACCCAAAAGGCTGCACTAACTGGGAATGATCACGGCCAATGGCATGATGTGATCGTTACTGACACTCAAGGCTCCACACTGCGTCTGGAGCTTCGAGCTGCAATCGAAGTATTCCAGCGATTTCCCGATCATCCTGTAAATATTGCTTGTGATTTGCTTTATGTTGTAGGAATAGTACAACGTATAGAATGTGCTCTCTTGAAAACTGTAGCTGACAATCAACCTTTAAAACTCTTTAGAAGTCTATGGTTATTGACATCTAGCAGACGCCACCGATATTTCATCACACACATTGGTAGTCATACCAGCCTTCATACCGGGCTGACACAAGGAAATCAATGAGCCGATCTGCTCGTTTCCCCTGCTTGGATTCCACTTCCAGTAAACAAATTTAGCCAGGCAGTGCAATCACATGAATTCTTTCACTAAAACTTGAACATCTTAAGCAAGCAATTTCAGCTCACCGAGAATGAGGCATGAGGTACCGTTCGCGCTTGTGCTGATTGTCAAAGCCATGCCAGTGGATTAGATCTTGGAGTTAATCCCCAAGGTTTTAATGCTTTGGAACTTTGGCAAATGGATGTTACTCATATTTCTGAGTTTGGTAGACTAAGGTATATCCATGTTTGTGTTGATACATTTTCACTTGCTATGTGGGCTACCACACAAGGTGGGGAAACAGACAAGCATGTTAAATGTCATATGCTTTCTGCTGTGGCAGCACTCAATATCCCTCATGAAATAAAAACAGATAATGGTCCGGCATATATTTCCAAAGCCTTGCAGGATTTCTTGCAACTATGGGGTATCACCCATCATACAGGTATTCCTTACTCCCCTAAGGGACAAGCAATCGTTGGATGCTCTCACCAAATCCTTAAGCGTCAACTTGAAAAACAAAAAGGAATGTCCTCCTATACCCTCCAAGAAAAACTAAACAAAGCCTTGTATGTAATTAATTATCTGCAATACCAGCTAATTTTGAGGACCCTCCGATGATTTGCCATGGACTCAGTCTAAAAGGGACATTAGAAGACTTGAAAACCAGGCAAAGCATGGTGAAAGTGCAAAACAGGGTAACTGGGCAATGGGAGGGCCCGTTTCAGCTAACAAGCTGGGGGAAGGGTTATGCTTGTGCTGTTACAGATGCTGGAAGTCAATGAGTGCCAGCTAAGTGGGTAAAGCCGTGGATACTGGACCAGAAACACCAAACATCAGATGAATCATGGTCCAGGATGGATACCTGCTCGACTGGTTCAGTCTGTGCTGGATCAACTTGATAGTGCTGGCACAGCATCTAGAGAGAATCACCAGCATACTGAAGTTGACAAAACGAATAATGCCCTGGAATAGTTCCAACATCTGTGTGACTTTAGCCAGAACTCTGAATCAAACTACCTTCTGTGCCTCAATGCTGTCTGCTGATCAGCCATTTCACACTTGCTTAGTTGGTGTTCCTACACCTGTTGCAGAAATTACAGCATCTTTGCCTCTGGGCCTGTGGTACCTGAGACAAAAATGTGTAAACTTAATGGCATGTATTAGTTCATGGGATTCATGGGATATGTATTTACCTGCTATGCATCAAGAACCACAAGAAATTGATATATCGGGTTCAGTTAGGTTTAGTTCTTGTGTATACTTAACAGATCATGATTTGAGGGTGAAGCTGTAGAAATGATGGGAATCCAGGATGTAACCCCGATAAACCCATTATTTCAAAATGCTAGTACCTGGTGTGCACAAATTGGCTATGAAGTGCAGTATGTATCACATCACACAAGACTTCCATGAAAACTACCCAAAGGCACATTTCTGATTTGTGGTGATCGAGCGTTTTCAGGATTACCTTCAAAACCGATAGGAGGCCCTTGTACATTCGGTCGTCTTACTTGGCTCACCCTTAATATTTCTATGGTTGTTAATCACACACAATTGCATAACCTTAGACAGACACACTCTATAATGATTCCAAATTGTGATGATAACGTAGATCTATGGAATAGAGGAGAAATTTTTGCAGCCAGTTTCTTTTTACCTGGAGTAGCTTTAGGAAGAGCATTAGCACAATTAAATAAACTCACTTGCTGGCTAGGAAAACAAACAAATATGACAGCCAAAGTTCTAAGTGCCTTAGCAACAGATGTGGATTCAATTAGACATGCAACTTTACAAAATCAAGCTACTGTAGATTTTCTGTTATTAGCCCATGGACATGGTTGTCAAGACTTTGATGGAATGTGTTGTATGAATCTGTCAGACCATTCTCAATCCGTCCATGCTAATATTCAACAATTGATGGACCAAACACAAAAATTACAACAAGATGATTGGTTTTTTGGTCTCACATCCTGGTTCCAATCTTGGGGGCTTTCTGCATGGTTAATATTCATCATAAAAGGGGACTTGATATTACTGTTCATAATAGTTTGTTTTCTGTTAGTCATTCCATGTATGATATTTTGTCTACAACTTATGTCAGAAAAGATGGTTAAGCAAGCGTTGTTTTTAGAAAAACAAAAAGGGGGAGATGTGGGGGTAGAAGAAGAGAATGGAGTAAGTGACAAGCGGTCAGCCCTGCTGGACCTTGACCTGGATGTACTGTTGGCTGATCTCCAGAGAGAGAATGTGAAGTGCGTGCAGAATATGCAGAGGGGGACTGAAGGGGGGAGCTAAACTGAGGAATTAGGCCAGACCAAGACAGCAGCAAAAGTAACAATTTCTGTAGCAAAAGTAACAGTTTCTTAGGATTACAACCAATTGGCAAAAGACTTTAGGTGCGTGAACAGTGAGCTTTAACCAATTATATAATACCACCGTAGGCTTGTAACCAATCATGTAATGCTTTACAACACATGATCAGAGTTAAAACTGTATTTAAGACGGGCCTGGTTATGCAATAAATGGTTTCTGCTTGATTCACATTGAATTGTGTGAAGTCCGATATTCCTCCCTGCACCCACTTTTCTAAGTCTAGGAGCCTTTCCGGGAAGAAAATTCAGCCAGATTATCAGTTTGGGGGTATATAATCAGTCAATACTTAACAGTGTTTTAGTATTTATCTTCTCTGACTTGAGCATGCATTGCACATTACAATGCATACAGATGCATGCTCATTGCATGCATGTATGTATTGTACCACTACAGTACAGAAGGTGCTTATTATAATCTATAAAAAATTCCTGTGAGCTTGGTTTTAGTCTGGTTTTGATTCATTGGTCTGCATTTAGGAACACAAGTGCAGAAGCTTTGTAGGATGTAGACTTTGGAAAGTAGCACAGTTTGTTGTACCAGTATCTATTGCTGTTGAGCATTAACTTCTTAATAATGAAGTCTTTCAAATCAAAGTGACATAATAGCAGACTTGCATCTTGTGGCTTGGCTGAACACAAGATAGAAGTAATTTCCTTTATCCTTTTGCCCAATGCATTAACTTTGATCTCTATGTATGGACAATTCTCATTACACTACACTTTTCTTAAATATGAACTCAGTACACATATCTCATGTATATTTTTGGCTATTCACTCCCTCTACCACATCAAAAGGGCTGATCAATTAGATATGGATTCTTTTATGTAAAGGAGGTCAGGACAAACTGTGCTTTCCTTTGTTTATATCAACCAAAATCCTTTCACAGATTACTTTTCATTAATCTCAAATCCATAATATATTGCAGCAGAACTAAAAACTAATCCGATGTCTTTGCTGGATCTCCATTCTTTAACAAAGTACAAAGACACTGTCATTTTGCAGCTCTACAGCCCTTCCCATCTTGAAAAATAAAGTGTCTTTTCTGAGTGTCTTAAGAGGAAGAATGTTGTACTCACAAGCTGGAATGAAGATTTACCACTACTGTGGAGTCTCAGTTTTGAGGCATTAAGGATATGCTTTCTCCCCATGTTCAGCTTTACACAGTGCTAAAAGTAGCAGTGATTTCAATACAGCTGTGAGTACTCAGCATTTATTTCAATTGGACTTGAAAGTCTCAAGCCAGGCACTGAATATAAGACCATCTGGAAGATGTTACGCTAAAGTGATTTGACTCTAGAGCAGAGACAAGGAAAAATCTGTTTTTCCAGAATGACCCTAAAGCTGAGCCCCACTAGGCAGGTGTCCTGTGGGGAAACTGTATATGATCAGGAATTAAGGACTCCATCCTGTGTTGTGGAAGGGCTTGGGGAGAAAAGGAGTTAAGGTCTCATGGGCCGTTCGGGCATCTCAGGCTTTGGATATTTAACTTGTTCTTCTAATATAACTCTGTGTGTTCTGGAGGAGAGGCACTGACCAACGACACCTTGCCAGGTCTGACCATGCGTTTTGAGAGTGTAGGGAGTCCTGATTCTGGCCCTAGAGGGAGAGAGTCATGAGCACATGCTGTTCCTCCCCAGTGTGACCCCTCTGTGTTGTCACCCCTCACTTGTCTTCAACCTTCTTCTCTCATCTAGACAATATGTGCAGTCATTTTTGTCAACCAGGTCCCAGGGTGGGACTTAGAAACTTGATATTACCCGAAGAAGCCATGGTTAAGATCACAAGCAAAATCCGGCAGAGCTTCAGACTAGACATGCACGGTTATGGCAAAATCTTCAGTAGAAAAAATGCCAAGACATGTGAGGAGCTACCGAGCATGTGTAATCTAGACTTGACTGGTCTCTAGCTTTGATGAAAAATCACAGACTTCCTGCCAAAGCATTGTTGACTTACCTCGGCAAAAATTCAGGTGATACTCTTCCTGCCTTTCCAAAGCTTCAGAGTTTAAACCTTCCCAGAGAACATTTCAGTCACGGCACAGTTATTTTTGGATATTCAAAATAGTTTTTTTCAGAATGAGAATTCCAGGAGTAAAAATGGTACAGGGTGGGGTAAGGCCCATAGCATAGAAAATTTCAGCCCAGCATTTAAAGTTTGCCTGCAACAGAAAAAGGATACCTCTTGCAAGATGAATCCTGGCAAACCATGTGTCTGAAATAATTGATCCATAGAAAAGCAACCGCAGGAGCTGCTAGATGCCCATGAAACACCGCGCCGCTCCTTTTGTGCCCAACACGGTATTCCCTTGGGAAAGTAGGAAGGGATTAGCCAAGCAGCCAGAATTTAGCCAGAAATGCACCAGGGTTAGCGCTTCCTTCCCTTTTCCCTCCTTTTTTCACTTTATGGAATGGGCTCTTTCTTGACCAGCAGAGGTCAGGGCCTCCCGGCGCAGCCTCTCTCGGCGGCGCCCGGGAGCAGAGAAGCTCCGGGGGAGAGCTCGGCGGCTTTGCCCTGGCACCCGGGTGCAAGAGGGGGATTTAGGAGCGAAAGGTACTTCATCTGTGAAAGCATAGCACAAAGGGATGTGGCTACCGCCTGCCAGGGGACCGCTCTGTCCTTCCTGCGGGGTGAGAAGGGGTCACTGCTGCATTCCGTGTCACAGGGTCCCTGGGGACCGCAGCTGGGCTCACGCAAATAGCAGCAATCTCTGCTATGGGGGGCCTCCACAACCCTGCTGGATAAGGGAGAGGAAGGCTGTTTCAGTGTCACCCAGTAGGTTAGAAAAGGGTTAGTAGGCTACTAGAAGGATGTCACATAATTCTATGGTTCTGTGTTTTTCTGACAACCCCTTTGGGAAAAAAACACCTTGTTCTTTGGGGTGTTTGAGTGAATGAAAAAGCTTTTGGGTTAAATCCTCTAATAATGCTAAATTGGGCTGATAGTGCTGAGAATTTTCACTGAGAATTTTAAGTAGACAGGTCTCTACTTTAAACTTAAATTCATCAAAATCCAATTGCTCCTTTATTCCTTCCCATTGCTTCCTTCCCATTTCTACCATCCAGTTGCTGTTTAGGATTTTCCCCTTCCTTCTTTACACAGGACAGCTGTTGCAAAATCTTTCACTTCATTTAGTTATGCTGCGCACAGAACAGAGTCAATGACTGTTATACTCATTTAAAGGAAATACAACAATATTCTGGGAAGCTGTTTTCAATACGGAAGGAGCCTTGGCCTAAGCCACCTACAGTTTAAGACATTCCTTCCAATGCCAAAACTTGTTAAATTTAAAGTTATCACTAAACCTTTTCTGTTCTGACTTTAGACCAGTTTTGAGCTGTAGAGTTTAAGTTAGCCAATCTAATACAAACAGCTTTTTCAGTGTTAGAAGATTGTTTGATCCTAATTTTTTGGTGCTGATTCTTAGGCAAATAATAAATAATTTCTAGAACTTTTTTTTTTCCTGTGGCAGTTTTACTGAGTTCTCGTTTATGTCTACTTATAGAATAGTTCATAAAATAAATAGATACCCAACTACATAGAATCATAGATTCATAGAATAGTTAGGGTTGGAAATGACCTTAAGATTGTCTAGTTCCAACGCCTCTGCAATGGGCAGTGGCACCACACACCAAATAAATGGCACCTTTTAATAGCTGTTCTCTCTTCCTAGGTTTCTATAGAATAAATGGCTTGAGCTGCAAATGAGTCTTAAAAAGTACTTTCCTAATTTTTCTTCATTTTTCATATTTTAAATCCCTAATGTAAAGGAGAGTAAAGTTTTTTAAGTACATTTTTCACACTTAGACTAAAATCCAACCATATAACCTTAGAAAGTCTTAGACAGCTTTTGTATATTGAGAGAAAACAGAGAAGGAACTTGGTCCTTGTCTATAATTGACTACAGTGGAAGAAAATATTTAAATCCAGCAGGATTCACAATCAAGAGGCAAATTGAGCCTAGTGATTCAAAGGTGAGTCTGCAGAAACTAGAAACTGGCAGATATTTGTAAAATCACAAGAATCAGCCTGTTGGAACAATGTACCAAGGGGTGCAGGAGGAAAGCAGGCAGCTTTCAAAGCATCCCTGCTTCAAACTATCTTTGATGCTTTCAAACCATCCCTGCATCTGCCACAGATGGACAGGGGCCACCACCGTGCAGCTCTGGTGAGCAGCTCTGGAGCTGGTGAGCAACTTGCACCTACTGCACTGTGCAGGTCTCGAGGGGCAGCCGGGTGCTGTGATGCCCCATGCACTGGTCCAGCATTGGCCTTTGGATGCCACATGAGCCCAGGCTGTGTCTCCGTTCCCAGCCGAAATCTGTGTGGGAGCCACGAAGGTGAACATGATGAGAAGGAAACAAGAAAACACGTGGAATTAATCAGTTCCAGTGAACTGAGATTTTCTCATTAACATGTGTTCAGTCAGGCCCATGGAGTGGAGAATGGCTACCATCCCTAAAATTATATCCTGGTTCTCACAAAGCCTGTTTATTCAGGAAACAAAACTGGATGATGGGTCTTTGCAGCTTCCACATGAATTCCTGGCGCTTGTTTACATTTGTGGCAAGTCTGGATGGTTTCTTGATTTCATTAGAAAGCAAGAAGCAGCTCTACAATTTTAAGTAGCCCATGCTCAAAAATACTTTGCAAAGGCTTAGTTGTGAAAATATCAGTAAGATTCTGTTTTGAAAATAACAAGTCCAGTTACACTTTTTGGGCAGTTGTGTCATTTAAATAAACTTTTAGCATACTTTCTGCATTCAGAGCTATATGTTAAGGTCAAAGATTTGCTGTTTTGCCCCTGACTTCAGTGAGAAGATAACATAATCACCTATTATTAATCCTTGCAAATTTTACTTCAGAATTAGAAGAAAACCAAGCCAAGCTGGTTTTTTAATGTGTGTGTGAAACAGCTGGATTAATTGTGCTCACATGCTGACTTGAGTTAATGGGGTTGAACAGGCTATTCTAACATAGAAGTGCAGCAGTTTGGAATATTTCCACAGGAAAAGACCAGAACATTTTTCCAGCAAGCTCAACATGAGTATATTGTGTTTTAAATAAGGGATCCACAAACTGCGAAGGAAGAAAATACAACTCTGAGTGACCTGCATGATACTAAGAGGTTTGTGTCAAACAGATTTGCCTGTTGCTTTTTGGACCTTGCTTGTTTATTCCAATCTTCTTTCTTTACTCTTAAGTTTATGTTAACTTACGAGTTTATGTCATAAATTAATGTGAAAGTATTTGGCGATATATGTCTATCCCAAACAGCAGTATATACCCAAAACCTCACAGCCAAGGTGCCTCATGAATCATGTCATGTCATATAATCATGTCATCCTGCAACCCATGTTGCAGGGCATGGCCGAGGGGAGTTAAAAATGCCTCCAATGCTGGAGCTGCAGGACAAGGAGGGATGCATTTGGTCCCATGTCCCCATCCTGGAAGCAACCTCTTTACTGAGGATGGCCCGAGGTGGAAGTCCTGAGATTAAGTCACCTGGAGCAGCATCTCTGTGAGGACATCTGACTTAGGTTTACAACAGTACGTTGGGGCCCTCCTGCCTGGAACTGCAGCATGAAGACCAGCCTGACACTCCATGTTGAGGAATAGCTCCCTTTCTGGGGCAGTCTGCCCCGGGGCTTGGGAGCTGCAGAAGTTCAGACTGAGCTCCTAAAGCCACCTGGGCTTCAGACTGCCCCAAATGCTCTGGATGCCTTTCTTCAGACTTGCTCACCCAGCCTGATAGCTGTGGCCTCCACTGCCAGAGTAAGGGCAATGTGCACTGTAGATTCACAACATTCATGGGCAAAGGAGCACCTGATGTTTTGTCTACCCTCTGCCCTGCTCTGCAGTACCCTGCTTTATGCCAGTCACCGCCTCTTGTGCTTTCAGCCTACATCACTATCTTGCCTTTATCCTGTCTTTCTGCTTTCATCACTTCTGAACACTTTTCCCATTTTTGTTTTAGCCAATGCAGACAATTATCAGTCCCACATGAGTACATTTATGCCTCAGTCATATCAGTGTCACCAGAATGTCATTAGCATTATGCTGAGCACTTCATAAATCGTGGCCTTAGCTATGTCCTCACTGACACTGATGGAAATTTAATGTTATTTTGGAGTATTTGTCAAGGACATAGAAGTTTAAAACCTTTGTAAAAACATGCTGTAGCACAGCCTGTGATTTTATACAGAGCTGTAATAAAGCAAATTTCTAAGATTTTTCTGTTGTGAGCTCAATTGGTAAAATCTCTTCTGACTGAAAAAAACCTTGAGAAGTGCTTTGTAAGTCCAGATGGGCACCTTCAGTGCCAGTGGCTGCCTCTGAGCCTGTTGAGTTCAGCAGAAGTGGCAGTGGTGCCTCCGAGCGCTGAGCTGCGCAGTCCCATTGAAACGGCGTTTGTGTTCAAATGTCCGTGATTATCAGTTGCTGGGCAGTTTGCTCAGAGAAAATGAAACCTAGGAGCTGGGGTGTGAAACATGAGCACCTGAGGTGTTGTTTCTGGTAGGACACACTGCTTCAGTTGTGAATAAGAGCAGGGTTGTTATCTGGAGAGACAATCTGTTCCTCTAGCTACGGATCCTCACTTTTTCGTGGTGAACTCTCTTGGCTTCTCTATAAGATAATCAGCAATATAGCTCCTTTTTATTTTGACCAGAATTCAAACATCTGCTCCTAACAACTATAAGGAAAGTAAAAACATAACCATATTCATAACCACAAAATGTGCATGATGAAAAAGTCACATACAGTTTTCTCTGCAAGGCATTTAGCTCTGATGTGCTGCTTTAACTGCTACACTGCACTTACATATACAGCTAAGAGCAAGCCCTCTTGTCATGCATTTGTGCACAAACATCCCACACTGCCTCTTGTAACAACAGCCACATTATGCTTCCTTGCACAAAACCAGCTGTCAGTTCAGATTTCCTTAATCCTGCCAGATTCCAACTCAGCCAGCTAACAACCATTATCTATGGGAAACCCTTCTGCGAAATAAAGCAATGTCCTTACTGAAATGACATGTCATAAAAATTAGTTTGGTCACCAATCCAATGAAATATATTGTTTAAGTATGAAAATTACAGACTTGTGGTATCATATTCTCTGGTGCTACAGATCTCAGAAATGATGAGCAGAACTGCACAGAAACAGCACACAGGACCAGACCCCTGCTTGCCTGATCACATAACACACTTAAACAGTGCAACTGTGTTTTGCAAGTTGTTGCTATGTAGATAGTACACATGTATGGGCAATGGCATGATACTCTTGGGCATAATATTTCTGAACTTCATCAGTGCAAACAAGAAATGTGAACCTTGTGGATTTTGACCTGATCAGAGTTAGGATGGTTCATTCAAAAGCAGCTTGCTACCACAGAGAAAGAGTTAAAGGTGTCAATGGTTCCCCAAAAGGACATGGTAATGTTTCCTATGGGCTTCTCTGGGGAAGGTTAAGGAGAAACCAAAAGAAAGGTGCATGTTGCAGAGCTTTTTTCTGCCTCTGGTAAACATGAGGCAGAGAGAAACCAGGCCACGTTTCCTGACCCTGGACACAGAACACCATATAGATTGGACCAATGAATGATCATGACTGTCTTTAGCACAGTGGTCTTCAGCTGTCTTATCCCACAGTGAACCCTGCAAATAATTTATGTTTCCCCATGTACCTGACTCACTGGGCAGGAGAGAAGAGTAAGGCTGGATATGAGCTCAGCCCACAAGGACCGTATCTTGATAGTTGAGAAAGGGAAATAATCCCAAAGACAAGTCAAACAGTTCAAATGTGTTCCACTGCCAGGCCTATTAGCACTGTGATAAGAACTGCAGCTTCACAAGGTAGCAACTGGGAAAAGATAAACGCTTTCTTCAGGTTTTTCTGATTTGCCATTGTTTTTGAGCTTTTGCACCATAAATAGATTCAAGAGTTGCCATCACAGTTGGTTTAAAGCCAGGAGTCAGTTTTCAATACATCAGTAGAGTGTCTTAAAAAAGAAAAATCAATATGCGATTTTTTTAGTTACACTGTCGATACCATTAAAAGCAACTATGGGAAAGTTTTCTGCCTTTTTTCCCTCTGCTGCAAGAGGGAGAAAATTATTATTTCTTTGTAATGAAAGTTGTGACCTTTATCTATTTACAAGATTTGGCAACAGAGACTTTCAGAATAAAAATCATGATGCATAACGGGACTCATAATAAAATCCCGAAAGATGCCAATCCATACATAATCTGATAATCCTTTTACATCCTGGTCAAAGACAGTAAAGTTTTAAGTATGTTCAAATGCGAATCTCTTCATGACTTTTCAAGCCACTCCACTTGATAATACGTTTGTAAAACAAGGGACCAGATTTATGTTTGTGTTCAAAAATAGAAATGCGTGGTTATGGCCCACTGCTGTGCTATAACCACACCAATAAAAACATGTACTTCCTTGTTTGGGAGGAATATCATGTCTTTTTGAAGATAACTTTTATGTGGAAAAGAAGAGAGGTTAGTATCTTTTACAGTAAATGCACTAAATACCATTTTATGAGCTTTCCTTTAAGATTTTGCTTTTCTAAGTGAAAATGGTTCTTCTTTACTAATAGTTACTTCCAACCTAATTATTTTTGTTCTGTTGAGCTCAAACTGCTATTTAGAGAGGAAAAAAACCCTGCTGTGGCCTGTTCCCTGTGGGTTGATGGAGGCCTCTAGGCAATCAGACTAATCAGAGCTCAGCCTCAGGATCAGCCTGATCTCTGCAACATCTCTGCAGAGGCTGCAGCTGAGCTCCTCACATCGTGTTCGAAAGTTGTGCACATTTTATATTAAGGGTGACAAGCACAAGCAAGCAAGAATGCAGGGCATGCAAGAAAGGTGTTTTAACAGGATAACAGTACATGCCTGTTTTCAAAACTCAATATTAAATTGCATGCAGCAACTGTATTTTTGGGAACAGAAAAAAAATTACTTCCCCCAAAGCGCTGTTTTAGGGTAAGAGCAAAAAATAAAAGGATGGTTTCACAGTAAAATGGTGAGAGGAAAGCTGGGGATTAAATCTATTTCCACTATAGACATTGGTCAGATTTTATGATAGCGCCTGTGCTTACACTTCTACTGCTGCTGCTGAAGAGAGGCAGCAGTACACCCTTTCTGGACCCCTTTGTCTGTCCAGTTGATATAGACATAAGTGCTCAGCGGCAGACACTCTCTTCTCCTCAGTGGCTAAGCAGTGCCCTGCACAATGAAACCCTAACATGTGCTGAAACCCAATGATGCTGCAACAGAAACAGGAAGAATGAAGCAGGAAGTGCAGCATTTACAGGCAGTAAGAGAACACGATTCGTCAGGATCACCTCACATGAAGCCTTTCTGACTTGCTAACTATGGGGTCATGGGTGAGCAGTATACAATACTGATTATTTTCAAAGTAGAGATGGTTTTGGAAGTTCTCCTGCTAATGGATGTTGGTAGAGCTGCTATCAGGGATCATAACTGAGCCAGAGCTCCTTGCATCCACTCTGGTGGATGAAAGATTTCAAATTCCTATGCATGGGTCGTAAAACCTCAGGTGTGTATGCAATATGGCAAAAAGTCTGTGCAGGTTGTTAAAGTTTCAAACACTCGCATGCCAAGAAACAGCGCAGAACTGTTATTGAGCCCCCTTTATGTGTGTTATGATGGTGTCTGAGCACTGCTGTTTTGTGGTATAGCCCCTCTGTCGTTTAGTGCAGATGATGAATAGTGGTTGAGTAGTCCTAATTACAGCATGCTGCCACTGGAAATATTTTTGAAAGACTGAACTTACTGCTGTTCTCTGCAAGGGTCAAGTCTACAACTGTCCAGAAATAAAGGTCCTCCCTGTCAGGAGGTTCAAGGAAAAAGGCACAGACTTAGAAGTCCAGAGAGGTAGTACTGGATGCCAAAGAAGGAGAGGAGCTCTGATGGCACCTTTCATGGCTGGAGATACCCAGCAGGCAAGGAAACCTGCTGGGAGATTGAGGCAAAAAGGCCAGGTCCTACCATTCCAGAAGACGCACCAGCACTCCTGAAAGCTTCAATGGGCAAGTCAAGAAGTGCAGGAGGGAAGAGATAGCCTCATGGTGAGGGTGATTTAAATATTGCCCTGGAGAGCTGCATTCTGTCCGTGCTCGCACTGCAGCATTTTAATTGCTAGGAAAATAATTAAAACAGAGTGGAAACTCTGCAGGTTCCTCTTTCTCTGGTGTCTGTTTCCTGAGACATCTGGGTTTGATTTGCAGGAGGCCATAGTAGGTGCTGCACATCAGGGAATGAGTTAGCCTATTGTCACAGCAGCAGCTGGACACTGTGGTAGGAACACCTCTGTATCTCAGGGTCATACACCATCAGCAGTGAGACATAAACCAGCCATTCATTCAGCAAACATGGTCATTTTTGTGCCCTGAATGGGGACAGCGACCCAGTGAGGGTAGGGCACTTCAGCGTTCTCGTAACATGCATCTGGCACAGAGACCAATTACTGGATGACTCTGCCTTCTGAGCACTTTTCTTTGTCATTTTGTTAATAACCTTGTATTGATAAAATACATGATCATTTTCCCAAGATAGTATGAGAAGTATCCTTGGTTTATGGATGTAAATGTAAAGAAGAGCCTGGTCCCCTGCAGAGTGCACTGGATTGGAGTGCAAAGAATGCAGGTTCGTTCCTGGATCTTTCTCTCATTTCCTTGGTCAGATTACTTTTCAACAACCTCTCTGTACATCTGCTTTCTCATATGGGCCATGGACCCAAATATTCACCCTGCATTGTAAAGCTCTTGAAAGTACTTGCTTTGAAGTTCAGAGACCATTTTAATAATATGCATTAAAATACCTGTCAATTCCTGCACATGTCCTAGTGCACTTAACCACATTGGACTTCCATGGCAGGGTCAATCACAACAAGCTGAAAGAACTCGAAGTAGATCCATGGAGATGTAATATTAGAAAAGACCTTGAAGTTCAAGAGTGGCCTATTCTACGCAAGAAACATTGTTTTCTGTGCAAAAACGAAGGAGCCAGTACTGTGCACAGTGTAGCTGAAGGGCGCTTATAGCTAATCCAGCTCAGAACAAGTAGAACTAGAAAATTTGACAGAAGTTGTTTTGGCACTATTTTCTTTTTTTTTTTTTTTTTTTTAGTAAGAATCTTGATTTGAGAAGTTTGTCTAAGTCCTAGAAAAGCAGAAACATCATAAACAGTAATGAAGAGATTTAATTTCATGGAATTAGAACAAAGCAATGTGGATAACAACAGTATTAGGCAAATAGCTGCTTATTTTCTTGAGTTTACACACCTTCAGAGCCCTGAATGGGCTGGTCAAGAGCCAAACGAAATAGCAATACCTGGCAAGTTAGGAGCAAATCTAACCAGTGAGGTGGGACCAGTCTACTTTGCTTCTGCTGACCAAACAGAAAAATCTATTTCATGTGGCAGCCTAATAATGACTATTGGTTTGCTTTTTCCTCTACAGATAAGGCAGAGGTGTGTCCTTAGTTTCCCTTGACATCAACTTGGCAATCTTACTCGTGCCCCAACTGTACCCTGGTCTCCCACTGGTGGAACTTGTGCTCACTGGGGTCAGTGCTGTCTGCAAACATGCGGCTTCTTGCTTGAGGAAGCATAGGGGATATAGCAATATCCAAATTCTGCAAGCAAAGAAGAATCTGAGCACTATTTTAAGCAAACGTTTCCTGCACAGACTTCCGATATGTCTTCCCTTTGTATTTCTTTAAAAGTATTGCATGTGGCCACAGAGGCAATTTTCTCTACTTCATTTGCAGTACTTAGCTATTATTTCGCAACACAAACCAGCTGGGAAGTTAGATGAGTAAGATAAAACTTGAAGGTTTTGCTCCTGAGAACAACCAGACCTAGCTCTCTTTCCATTTGTAAGTCTCAACAGGAGATTTCATGTTCAATAATTCCCACCACAAAGTTTTCACCTGAATTAATTTTATTTTAATTTTTTGCTTTACCGCTTGAGAAAAAGGCAAAGTGTTTTTTTCAGAGCTCACTGGTGTGAAAGGAGAATAGCAACTGCAGACAAAGTTCTTTGCATCTTGATTTGTAATAGAATATCAAGAAAGATAGCATATAAAAACATTGTATACTGAAAATAATTATGGAGATGGGGTGGGAAGGGAAATGGATGTCCACTCACTGTGGTCTTTTCCACAGAAAGCTCAGTTTCATAGATGTATGGGGTCTTTGCTGTACGGATTCTCACATCTGTATTTCTCAGATTCTTGTTTTGGATTGTACCCATGTTAGGGGTGATCAGACTGAACTAGTTTTAGAATTCTGTAGGTTTGCCTTTAAAAGCAATTCAGATGAAGAAAAGACTGTTTCTCTTGGTGGTAAAAGCTTGTGCCCTGAAAGCTGTTTTCCTTGACTTGAGAAACTGGCCACCAGAACGCTTCCGGTTGTTCCCATTGAACAGCTTATGCCTCTGAACAGCTTCCTGATGATTCCCAGGAAGAAAAAAACCTGAGAGTAAGTCAGTCTCTGGGATATCCAAACTTTCTAAATGGGCACAAATTTGCCTTTTTCTATATTATACCCTTTGGATTATATATTTCCATATATTTATTTTATCCAGCTTCTTTGTGGGTTGCTACAGGAGTTGTGTTCTCTTTCAAGGAGAAAGTGCCATGGTATGAGAATTCCTCAAGCTAATGGGGAGCAGACACTGGATTGCATAGTAGATGCCCTGAGGTCTATGCTTGGTTGCACTGTGGCTCAGTGACCTGTTGCAGGGCATGTAGCCTTTCTTTTTTGACTCCTTTTCACATTTTATCTTCTATTTGTCTTTAGATTATATTGATCCTGTCCTGCCCATGTACCACAAGATACGTGGTCCAGCCTTGCTTATGGTTTTGTATAGAAACAAACCACGAAGATTAACCTGCTGCAGTGGCTACTTGGAGACTACACATTTTGTTCAAAGAGGAGCTGACACTTTTCAGTTCAACAGGAGATTCCAGCTCCAACAAATTTTCCTGCGAATTCTCCCTTGTGCTTCACTCCCATAAACTGGGAGCCTCCCCAGAGAAAGCGCTTTTCTTTCTCCCTGATGCTTGGTTCTCTTTCTGGGATTTCGTTTGCAGCACTAGTATATGACATGTCACAAATTCCACTCCCTTCAGCTGATGGGATATAATCTGGGGAGTTGATGCGTTCATCCAGTGAGGCTTAGTATGAGATATTTTCAGTCCTCCTAACTCAGCTTGTGGTGTAGGTGTGCAGTGCCTCCACAGGGCACAAGGGGTTGGCAAGCTAAAAGACGTTCTGCACACAGGCATGATCCCAGCGCTACTGGTACACAGACCCAGCTCACCATTTGGTCACTGCTGCAGGAGCAGCAGCCTCTCTTCCTGTGGCACAAGCTTTCAGTTCAGTTAATTTACTGCATATTCTCTCCCCTTGGTAATCAGCAGAAAGGTCATTTTTTTATTCACTAACCCATGGATTCACACACAGTTTGAGCACAGTCAACAGACACTGGTAAGCAGGGTTTGCTGGGAGAGGTTCAGAGGGGCATCGCTTCTGGCTGGTGCTGCCTGCGGTGATGGGGCCAGGCAGCAGCAGGGCTGAGCTGTTGTATCCCTCCTCTCTTCTGTAGGACTGTATGGCTGCACCTGGTCTTGCAAGCTGTGTTTTTAACTGATGTTTATGTACTTAACTATTTCCTCAGCTTTGACCAGCCCAGGCAGGTTGTGAGACACCACAGCCAGGCCTGAGGACAGCCCAGAGACCTTCCCCAATCTGTCTTGCTGGGGCAAAAGGCCAGTTCCCCAGCCACTATCTGGCCTTGCCTACTGTTCAGCCCCAGGCACACTTTATTGCTCGCTCCTGGAAACAGGCTCCAGAAATTCATAAAGAGAATGTAAAAGCCATGAGATTATACCAAGTTATAAACTCTGGGGGTTTTAATTAGCTTTGGGGTTTTAGCTTTTGCCTTGAAACTACAAGGACTAAATATTTATTTTATCTTAAATATAAGCTACAGTTCCCACATAATCATACACAGACATAGGCCAGACACCAGAAAGCAGATGTGGGAAGCAACCAGAAAGGCAGGGCAGTGTAATTAATGCCAGTCAACAGGCTAACAAAGTTGTTAGACCTCCCTTTCCTGTAACAGTTATCATGTTCATGAGACTAATCTTATAAAAGCAGCTAGAGAGGTCTGTCTCAGTAGTGGATGCAAATAATGGTATTATTGTTGCATCCTGTCTGGCACAGCCAGATACAAGGCAGTGGTGGTTGGAAAAGCCATGCTGCTGTATTACCATGCCCCCATGCACAGAAACACAAACTCATGCATGTGCATGTTTCTGTGCAACACACTGGTTAAAAAATAAATTAAAACTTAAATATATATCTATGTAGCTCTTCACATAAAAGTTAAAATGGCCATAATCTATATTAGCTACGTGAACTATCAGGTATTAAAGTGTTGATAAATGTTGAAACCTCATCCAACAAACTTTGTGGGCAAACCTTTGGGGATAGCACCTGGGCCAATCAATGTCTTTTGGCACCTTCACCCACAGTCTGAAGGAATAGATGTGCCTGCAACTTGTGAAATCTGCAGGTGCCACAAACACAGGTGTTGCAGTAAATAATGAGAAGAACAGATCACTCCTTCTGATTAAACGGATTCACTGGTTAGGTGGGTGCATCTGGGCAGTATGTGCTTTTATATGACAAAAGGCAGAATTTCTCCAGGAAAGATGAAGAATGTAGAAGGAAAGGCACAGCAGTGGAATAGACTCAGGGAAATAGTGGGTAACCCACTAAACATCAGCTCCCAGAATAATGTTATTGCTAAGTATGAAACTATGACTCCAGGAACTTTAAGCTAAATATTGACCATTACAAGATTCATGATAAAGTCATGAGAGTTGGCAAAGTTATCAGCCCCCACCCCCTCTGGGTGCCTCTGGTCTCAGGGACTCCTGTGCATGTGAGGGAATGCATCTATGATTTCTGCAGAGGGGCTGGTGTGCCCTGTGTATTTCCCAGAGACTTGTGTCTACTTTCCTGGGGATGCTCGCCTTGGAGGGGCAGCGCACGAGGACAAACCTCTCCATAGCACTCTGAGCACCTCTGCTTTTTGACTTGCTGGCTAATGGAAATGCCCTCTGAGTTCAGGCATATGTATAGTCTTGCATGACTGTAACAACAGAGAACACAGTAAGACTCATATTGCCATCCTAATCTTTGCTGTGCCCATCCAGTGGGATTGCTGTCTTTCTAAGGCCCGAAGGCAGTGATGAAGAGCCTGTGAGCCTGTCCAGGTGATGTGCACTTACACTGGGACCATGAAGGAGAACAAATGGGTTTGATTAGGATTCACCGCTGCTATAGCAACCCAGAGATAACTTCCAGGCTTGTTACAAGACAGTGCAAGTCAGAACAGCGTTTGTAATGTCTGAGCAGTCTGGGGAAGGGGGATGGATAAAACACACCTTGGAGCGATGAGCTTGAAGAAGATAACCAAATCCCCAGTGCACACTACTGTCTTGCACTCTGGTTCCTTCCAAGTTCCAGCACTCTCTCATGTGAAAATGTTGATGCCTCAACACTTCGTGCAATGCTTCATCAAATGGAAGGGTTTCATGTCTTGCTCATCTCCCTGAGGTGTCAGGCTACAGGTGTTATGAACTTTCTCTTCCATTCCTTGCAGATAGATTTATGCTGCCTTCATTTAATGAGATTTTGGGATGCTTTTGAGTCTTTTCCAGGCTTTGACAGGGAAAAATTACTGATAGTGTTTGCCTCTTCAAGGCAAAATAACAACAATATTACATAAGTCATTAATCTTGGTTGTGTTGCTTCATTTTTCCTATTACTCTCAGGGCTTATATAGTGTGCAACTTCTCTTTGAAGAATATGCCTATAGTGAGAAAACTGTGTAGCTATGTACAGAGAAGACAAGCTGTAGTGGAGCTTTACTGGTGCCAGCCAGGGACACATATCTGATACTTGTCTTGGTGGCAGAGGGCAGCTAGCCAAAATTATGGTTTCTGGGAAAATGGACACAAGGCAACTGCATGAAGAAAGTGAACAGAAAGTGTCAGGATGAAGATAAGTGAGAAAGAGCAAAAGGGAGGAAGAGAAGAAATATGGAAACAGACACATAAATGTGGAAAACATAGAAACCACATTAAGGGACAGTAAAAAAAGCACACGGGCTCAGACATAGGATTCACATCCCCATATTTTAGCCATTTTCATGTTGGCTGCTTTCAATTACCTGTTTTCAGAAGTCTTTATTGGCTACAGAGGAGGCTCGGGCAGTTATCACAGATCTAACCCCCAGATGGCTCATTTCTTCTTGTGTGGAGGGGAATGGCACTCAGGAGCAAATTTCAAAGCTGATCAGCCCATTGCTGAGCCTCTTCCATATGAAAGACCTTTGCTTTATGGGCCTCTGATAACTTGACATCACCCCCAGTCAGGCTGCCTTATCATGATGTGCAATTATTACTGGCCTCTGAAAATGCCCAGTTCTCAGGTACAGCATTACAAGGTGCTATGAACCCATTTGCAATTGCCATAGCTCAGTCTCCATCTGGTAGGGAACATAAACACGTCAGGGAAAGAAGTGCTTCTGTTTTTCTTCACTGAGAGACTTCAGGAACATTTTTTTACCTCGAATAGTTTCACCATTATGCATTACTTATTTATAGTCATTATATGGAAACTATATATATATATTTTTATATATTTATATGCTATACGCTATATGATATATGCGTATATAGAGCATATATAAATTCTGTATATGGATTTGTATATATTATGTATGAGAAAGCTTGAGCTTTTAAGTCCACTGTGAGTTCTGCTTATCCTTCTGTTAGTAGGAGACATGAATTATTGATGAAAATGGAAAGTAAAAATACGTGAAAGTTATCAACATCATGTTAAAATATTGATCTTCTCAGCTCTTGGGCACTCATGAGATAACAGGTCCTGTGCAACTGCAAAAACATCTCTGAGGGGCCCTGAGCAATGCTTACACCAGGGAAGGTTTGCTTAACAGAATATAAAATAAGGATGAATATGGACAGAAATTTGTGTAAAGTCTGATGAAAAAAGTTGTGGTTTTCAGTTTTGCACGAATAGCTACCAGGATAGATAAGATGCCATCTCTGTACTGTCAGTTCTGGCCAGAGCAGGAGTCTCTGAAGATGATCTCTTGTCATACATGGCATATTGCTCTATCTCAAGGGCAGAACAACTCAAAAGACAAGAACATCTTGAGCCTGAAATGTAAGAGAGCATCTTACAGTGTGAAGTATGCAGCCAGGAAGAGATTGCTTGATATCATTGTCACAAGAAATAACCCAGAAACAGAAACCATATTTGCAAAAAGCCCATGATATTTTCATTCATAACGAGAATTAATCACAGATACAGTCTGCTGACAAGTCAAAACTAAACTGCAACCAGTAGAAGTCCAAGCCAAACAAGTCCAAAGAAACACAATTGTCAGTACTGTTGGAGATTGACCAGTTTCTCAAACATGAAGGGCATCCCCAGGGAGGATCAACCACAGGGCAGCTGCGCTGGTAGCCAAATTGCAGAGACATAGCATGCCTCTTTCCACCTCCTAAGACTGCCTTGCCTTCCTCAATGAGCTTTCACATTCTGCACTGGAGGGACACTAAGTGTGGCAGGAGCAGTCACTGCCATGCGCTGAAGCCTTATGGCCAAAATTTATTCCTGACAGCATCCAGTAAAAAATGCACAGAATAACGTAGAAGTGCACAGAGTAACGCAGAAGTACACAGAATAAAGGGATGCCCACTCGTAGGAGCGTTTGAAAAGCTGTTTGTGACGGAAAAGGAAGACACTGCAGAAGTTACCCAAGTCTAAGTTATCAGCTGAGTGGAAAATTTTTGCAGATGTAGTTGCAGTAAAGGGGAGAAAAGAAGACAGCATTTCCTGCAGTTACAGTCCCTGGTGCAAGGAGAATTCATCCTGTTCCTTCTGCCCCAATCCAGTGCAGCCCAAGTCCTGTGTAGAGTGCAGAAGTGATGCTAGGCACATTTCATCACAGCTGTGGTCAGCTCAGTTTCAAAATATATGTTATGCATTGCACATCAATAAGTAATGCTCAGGTGAAATTGTTCATGTGTGTGTACATGTATGAGTTCAGTACCAAAACTCGCAGGAGTTTGCTCTGAGGTCTGCATCGGGACTCTGCCAAGCTATGACTGCTTTTCTGGTCTGTTTTACGCAGCTGAAAATTGCCTGGTATTATTTGCTATTAGACATAAAGAAAATGATTATCAGAATTAAAAAAAAATAAAAATCTGCTACTTAGAGCATGGTGACATGAAAAGTATTTCATCAGACAGATATAACCTGGATAAACTGGAATATAATATTCTGTTTATTACAGTGAGACTATATATGAATTCAGAGGTTGTGCCACCTTATTCGAAGAGACCATAGAGTTTGGTCAGGCAAATAATTGTCCTGTCAAGCCAGAATAAAGTTAGAACTTTGACAGTCCACATATTTTAGATTTTAAGTCTTCCACTGTAAATCCTCCAAACTTAAGCAAAGGCTGAGAAATCACATAACAAACAATGAACTATTAATTCCCATTATGTATTCTCTTCAAAGAAAGATCTTACAAGATGCTGTTAATAGTTGAATGATACTGGGTGTTGACTGAACACATTCACTTTAATGGGCAGATGCAACTACCATAATACTTTCTTCTGTTCAGTCACTTTTCAGAATAAAATAATAGCAAAGCACGGCACAGATGGGCCAACACCATCAGATGCACTCAATCCCAGGCAAGAATCCAGGAGGTCATTTAGGAAACAAGAGACAAGCTCTGCTCACTTTATAGACCTTTGAAGAAGTACAAATATCTACTTGAGTGATGTACTTTAAATTTTGTAATAATAGATGAATTGATTTAAAGGGAAAGAACTTTAATCTGGAGAAGACTCAGTGCTATGTTTGAATCAACATTAGAAACCAGGCCTTAGGTTTGGGGAACAAATTATCCTACCTGTCCATTAAAATACGCCTGTAAGCAAGGACGGGTAAATAACAGATTCAGGGAGGATTTTTATCTTGTTTTTTGAGCCATGAGCTCTGTAGCATGGGGAAAATGAATACGATTTCAGCATGAATATGGTATAGCTCTAACAGCAAGACAGTACCAACAATGAAGCCATCAATATTTTCAAAGTCAGGTAATTGGAAGGAAAGGAGGGGTCTCCTGTGAGGATTCCAGTCAAACTCCTGAAAGTGCTATTGCACTTTGAAAAATAATCCTCACTTGCACCTGATACCCATCGTTTACTGAAGTGATTGGCTCAGGGCAGGCAGTGCTATGAGGATGTCCAAACCTAGAGAGGACTGGTGAGATGCAGAAATGACATGCAGCACTGTGGTCAGCAGAGACAACCACTGCCAATTTCTTGCGTAAAGCAAACAGAAAACTCATCCTGTTCCCCTTGCCTCTTTCCAGTTGCTTCCTATTTTTAAACTAGATTTTGTTGCTGACTACATAAGAATGTAGTAATAACTTGAAATGACAAAATTCCTCATTCAATGGATATGTACGCTTCAGAAAGCTGCTTAGGTACCTAATTCTGACATGGTTGGAGCTAGGTGCCTGAGTACCTCTTATCAGAAGCCAAAGTTTTCTCCTGCTGTTTTCACAGTCTAAGTCTCTCTTCCCTGGCAACCCCAGTCATTCTCCAGATGTATCCCAAGAGAGGGACTTAGACAGGAGGGTAAGGTCTTTTTGCTCATCAAGAAACAATGGACACAGCAGATACCCCTGCCGCTGTGCTACATCGCTGCTCTGCCACAGTCACTGCCTGCTGCCTGAAAGAGGGGCCTGCTGAGAGGGGATGCTGTGCCAGGATGTGTGTGTGTCTCCCATGTATCCTCCAGTGAGCACCTCGCGGCTGATGTGTGGGAGATAAAGAGTGACAAAGGATTTGCTGCAATGCTTGGTGCTTGTTGACTGTGAGGCTGTCACCTGTGTGCTCATGGCATGGGATTTAGAACACCCTTTCCTCAAATTTAATGAGTTATCCTCACTTTGGTGATTGCTATCATGGGGCCTAGCCAGTTATTTGCTGTTTGTGTACAGTTTGTTTTGGTGATCTCCTAAGCCCTGTGATGTAACACCCTGTCATGTGAAATGGAAGAGCAATAATGCAGCTGTAGCTGTGAATCAGGGAAATTAGTAAGAGACAAATTCTCTTTTACATTATGCTTTTCTTGAAAGCCATCTTGCATTGAACAAGCTTTTGCTTGGAAGACCATATCAAATTGCTCCTGCCTGAGGTAGAAAGTGACAAGTCAGCTATTCCCATGCATGGAAATGTTGCACAGCCCTATTTGTTCCCCCACTCCCAGGAGGGAAGGCTGGTGCCTTTCCCGCTGGTCAGTCTTGTTTGCTCAGCCCAGTCTCTGGGTGGTATTCCCTCTGCTAATTCCAGCTGAAGTCACCTCCTGAGCTGACAAAGCTGGCCAGTGGACTGCCCTGCCCAGACTGCTGTCACTGCTCATTCCTCTTGCCAGAAAAATACTTTATTTTTTTTTATTTTCAGATTTGGCCAACCAATAAGTAAAAACTTTGTCTCCCAAGCACAAGTGAGGTCATGCAGATACTGAGCAGAGCTGGGAGTCTGAATGAGCCAGTTATGTCAGCCAGTTAATAACTTCTCTGTTGTCATTTATTTGTCATTCATCCAGAAGAATCCAAAAGTGCTTTACATTCTTTACAACCAGCTCTTCTTGCTAAGGGGGGTGCTTCACACATGGCTGAAAGCCCATCACCCCTTGGAGCAGTGCAAGGCTGGTTGATGGTGCCCTGCCACACTGCTTTGTTGGGGACAGGAGGCAAAGACATGCTGGGTAACTGAAGCAGACAGGGAGTTTGGTGCCATGCCCAGGGGCAGCCCAAGTAGCTATTTGGAAATTGTCCTGCAGCCCCGAGCTAACATTTCCGCCAGTACATATTGCAGAAACAGACCACTGTGTCAGGGCCACCACCCCATGAACAGACCCCTCTAGTGCTCCAAAAAGACCCTGACCTGGACTGCCTGGGCTTCTCAGTAACCTGCTCATGTGCCCATCCCTGGCAGTGATCAAGGCCAGACTGAGCAGCTGCTTGGGGCAACATGCTCTCATGGAAGGTGTCCCTTCCCATGGCAGGGGGTTGGAACTGGATGAGCTTTAGGGATCTGGAGTCAATAAAAAGAGAAAGTGCCCATAAAAAATACTTTGCTATTCACTTTATATTTCTCTCTCTCTCTTTTTTTTTTTTTAAAGAAACGTGAATACCAGCACTTTTGGCTAACATAAAAATATTTGTCTTGGAAAATGCACCTTGTATTCCCCTTTGCTTTGACAGCCTGGACTCTCCTGCCATACTGTATTTTCTGTGTAGCTTTACATTCTTCCCTGGGGCAAATGAGCTCGTGTGATGGGATGACAGCTGCAATGCAACAAGGGACATGGGGGATGAGCTATAATATAGGAGACATTTTTCTTCAAAGGAATATGTTTAATCAAAGCCATTTTCCATGAAAATATGTCTTCAGAAAGACATTTAAGGATTTGTAAGTAATGTAATTAAACCCATGGGTTCTGCATACATTTCTGAATGCTGCTGGAATGGGACAAAGGATGGTTTGGGCTGCTTCAGTGGGTTAGCAAATACTTGAGGTCTGTAACTAATCCTCAGGGAAGTATAGGATTAGAATAATTTAAGAATTTTGGTGAAGTGGAAAACATGTGGATTCTTCCTGTCACTACACTCTCAAATGTTTAGGTTCCATGATGTTAGAACCTAAAGCACAGAAACTGTAAGGAGGGCCTGAGAGAGCTGCACTTGTTTAACCTGAAGAAAAAGGAGTAGAAGACTAATCATATAGCAGCCTACAAGTTCTTAAACGTGAGCTACTTAGACCTTGGAGCCAAATTCTTCTTAGTTGCTGTAGGTGATGCAACAAGGGATGACAGCAGCAAGCTGTAGTGCAGGTTGTCCATAGTCTATTCAGAAAAGCATTTTCATCAGAAGGCTGGTGCAGCACTGGAATGGGTTACCCAGGGAGGTGTTCAAATTGCCACCCTTGAAGGTTTCTATCATCCAGATAGATAAAGCTGCAGTGGACCTGATTTAGCACTGGTGATAGGCCTCTTTGACCAGTGGGTCAGACTAGAGAGCCCTAGAGGTCTAACTGACATTTCTATAGCTTTTTTATTCCCACACAAACCCAGGTTTGGAGCTGAAAGTCCATTCTCCCGTATGTGCATGTGGGAGAAATCTCTAGGCTTCCTTGCCTCCATCCCTAGCATTGTCCCCCTTCTCCTGCCCTTAACCAGCATGACCTGATACTCATTTGATGGTGTGCCAGATCAGGTTTATGGTTATCTTTAGGTCAAAGATTAATTGGTGGCAGTCATCAATTGCTTCCAGATTTTACTACCTAGAAAGTTTTCTTCTAGTTAGATCTCTTGTGTATCCTGGCCTAGTGGAAATCAGCAAGCCTGCTTATTTATCTTAATCCCTATTTTAAGCCTGGCTTTTAAAACAGAGTATGAAGTTCGTTTGATCAGCCTAGGCAATAGCTGCTGTCTGAAAGTGTAGCAATCTCAAATTTGTGTTGTGCAATGAAACAGATGGGACAAATTGAACTTGAATGGGGTTTGATGCAGGATGGCATAGAAGAGGACTGTTCCAGCTGCTCTGTGATTAATACTATGTCGGTGCATGATGAATTCACAAAAGGGTAGCATCCTTCTAAAATGCTCAGAAAAACAAAACCTGTAGGCCTATTTGTTTTACCTTATTAATATTTCCAAGATTCTTTTTACTACTGAAAGCCACCTGTGCCTAACCATTATCAGGAAATCTGCTTTTGATAGTGCCCTTGCATTGGGCTTTAATATGTGAAAAGGGCATCTGGTTTATTTTGGTTTTTTTTATTAAATAGATAAAACTTCAAAGAGCTCCTCCAGATGGCCTGCAGACTCTGAAGCCTTGGCAAATTTTCTTATGTAATTTGCTACTGTATTATTACCTGCAGTGTTGATAAAGGTCCCACTTCCAAACTGTTGTTAGTTTGTCTTTAAATCACTGCCAAGACATGCTGTTGAAAGACTACCTTTTTGTGATCCCTGTCTAAGCATACCCAAGAGCAATGAACAAGAAAGTATTTTACTTCAGCTGCTAAAACCCCCAAACTGCTTTTTTATTTTGCAAGTCAAGTCAAAGTCCAGCATCTCAGTAGTAAAATCTTTGCATTCTTCAGTATCCTATCTACAGGTCTTTTTGCATATTATAATCAGCAAAATAAAAACTGCTGACGATATTGTTTTGAGAAACAGCAGGATAATTTACTGCAGAGCTGTGAGTCCTGCATTTGCTTCTAAGTATGACTTACCATATGAAAAGAAAATTAACATAGATTAATTAGGACAAACACATTGTGTATATGACTGTTCTGTACATGATATACGTCCCTTCCAAGGTTTAAAATATTTTCAAACTGAATTTGAAATTGAAGTAGAGGATGTGAACACTCATACACTAATGGGATGTGAATAGCCACAGTAGCCCACCTGATTCAAGAGACCTAATTCTGCTCTCATTTAACTCCATTAGTAAACAGATTGCACTCATCAGGGCATGAAAGCCAGAATCAGATAATTGAAGTATCCAGGCATGTAGCAGGATGAACCTGCTTGGCCTTTATTCCTTGTCTGTAATAGATCTGTATGCCTTATTGATAGATATAACAATTTAAGACAACTATTTCTGTCCTTTCATTAGATAGTGGTGTGTGTAAATAGCAACTGATGGGCTTTTTTTTTTTTAACTTTGAATATCTGGTGTCAGATGTAAATTAAATGGGTTTCTTGTAAATGACTAGTTCTCAAAGCTTTTGCACGAATCCCTTTCCTCTGTTTTGTGCAGTGTTTGTGCTTGCTTTCCCCAGACTGAGCAGCAGCCCTGTCCCACTGAGCCAGGGCAGGCTGGCTGCAGGGTGAGCCTCACGCTCCTACACTGCGGGCATCTGCTGCCTGGTCAGCAAACAGTTAGGATCAAATAGCTGGTCCTTCGCCAGCCCGAGCTGTAATTAAAATCAATAAGTAGTCTCTAGTTTTCTTCAAACTGTCTGCTGTTCTATCAGAATAGCGTAAAGAAGCAGGAACTGATTTCTTTTTTTTTTTTTTTTAGATGTATAAAACTGTAGAGGAACAAGAGTTATAGGTGGGAGAAACAGCTCCTTCCTAAGCATCTTGTCAAACAGAAGATGCCTTACCTTTGAGCAAAGTGAGTCTCAAGAAGCAAAAATGAGTCAGCAAAAATGAGACATCACTAGACACACCAAAGTTGATGAGAAGTCTCCTTAATGAGCTCCTTATCTGGGGTACACATTATGCAAGTAGATCACTACCGTTAGCTTCTTAAATTAATTTTCTTTTAAAAAGACATGTTAGAAGAAATACTCAGAGAAACTGGGTTGAAAAGGAAACAAACTTGACCATGAACAAAAATATACCAAACTAAAGCAAGCAAGGGAAAAGAAGCCTTTTATCACTTCACTAAATTTGTTAGCAACCAAAAGTGGAATTTAGATCCTACTGATTTGCTCAGTTAGAGGTGGGTGGATTCTCTTAATTCATTTTAGATTCTCTGCTTCTCAGGTATGGGGTGGTGTTTCTCTAGCAGAGTCTTCTCAGACTGCTTTTGCTTTTCAAACAAGTTGATAACAATGGTAATAAAATACTTTTAACTTCTAAATATTCTTTCATCTGAGATGCCAAAGCACTTTTCATAAGTGAAATGATTCTTAGGATGCTGAAATTTAGGTATGGATTATTATCCTAGTGGCGGCAGCAATCAGAACATAGAACAGAGTAAGTGGTTTGCTCTTGCTGGTGGTAAGAAAAGGAAACAGAATAGGGGCAGAAGTTGCTGCACATACAGTGTGGGGGAAACCAAATGTCGTTCACTTGCAAATATATGATTCTCTGTGTTTAGTGCTGAGACGATGCTTAGCTTTTTTTCTGTCTTGGCCATTACACCAATTGGAGTTTTTAAGTTATTTTTGTGATGTTGAGTATTCAAGGATAAATACGATTTTTACAGGAAACAGCTCCTTTGCAAACAAGAAATGTCCATGTTCAAGAATCAGTGACAATACAAAAATGTTGGTAGATGACAAAAATCAAGTGAATTCGCATTTCAAAGATCCAAGTGCTTCTCATTCTAGTAAGTAAGGACACCCATGCTCCTGGTTACTTTGGGTAACTCCATGCAAGTTGGGTAAGAACATACTGGAAAAGGAGTATTTTCTGCTTAACTTCTCTACAACTGGGATGCTAGACTAGTGAAATGTCATAGAACTGTCACAACCCAAACCAGCATCGTAATCACTACATGAACTGCAACTTTTGATGAAAATCAAGGTGAATTGAGCACATTCTAAAAGATTTAATCTAGTGGGACTGGGTAGACTGAGCAGAAGTCTCTCTGCACATACCCTTGCTTTGTGTGCTGCTTTGATGGTGGTGCTGAAGCACAGGAGGCAGCCAAGCTCAGCGAGAACAATTAGATAGCACCATGCTGCGAGCTGGGCTGGGAAAGAAGCATCACCATACCAGAGAACCTGTGGTCCATAACTCCCATACTGTCTGCCCATTTTGCTGCCTACAGCTGGGCTGCAGACAAGGTGCAAAGCCTGCAGGGTTGGGGCGTGCTCGGCTCTGTCTTGCATCCACCCAGACTGTATGAAGAGGCAGGCTGGAGCCTGCAAGGCATAGGAGATGCTGTGGCCGGCTGCCTCCAGAGCCTGCTGGAGTTTGCATCAGGGTCATCTTTTAGATACTGTGTCTGAAGGGAGGGAACACAGACAGTGAGGAAGCTGAGTCTTGAGAAAAGCCTCAAACCAAGCTTAATGAGCCAAGTGAGAGACCTGCTCTGTGTCATTGTGTCTTGAAGTAGTTGAGAAAATAGCTCTGAAAGTACAGTTCATATCAACACCCTTATCCCAGGTAAGCTTTGCACTTCTCACATCCAGGAATAGACCATCAGCAGGCATTAATGGGTGATGGAGGAAGATCAAGCCATCCCCCCCATGAAGTTTTGAGAGTACCAGGCTCTGCTGTACTCTGTCCAAACCCATAGATTATTTTATGGTCCTCAGCATGCTAGGGGCTTTAGTTTATTTTTGGTACTAGTTTAACAGGAAGAGGTAGGAAAAGTGGTGCAGAGCTAAACTACCCAGTGAGATGTTTGCTATTACTTTTCAGCAGGTATTAAGGAATCCATTTGGATATCCTAATAACTGAAAAAAATCCTCTGCTTCCCAATGTTGTGGTGATATTTTTGGATTTTCTACTCTAATGGCAATTATCTCAGTGGAATAGCAGTTTTCCCCCTCCCATCTGTCCTCCGCACTGAAACAAAGAGAAAACTGGTGTCTTCTTGTTTTACGCAGCTTGACCCCCAGCCTGCAATTTTTATGATTTGTGTAGTAGTGAAAGGCAAAGAAAGGGGGAAAAAAGCAAGAGCATAGGGAAGACAAGGAGAAAGAAGCTTCATTTTTCCCAAGCTGCCCTAGCACTGACCGCAGCTCAGCTAGGGCTGATTTGTGGCCATCGAGTAAGCGAACACAAAAGCATCAGGGAAAAAGCACAAAAGGCTCTCCTGAGAGATTGACAGCTTGTTAAGGACCATTATTAATACAAGTTCAACTTAAATGACAGGGTCACCTATATGATGCTGTTTGGGCTCCTTGCCCTGGTCTAATAGCATCTTGCCACATTTTTATTCAGTGTTTGTCTGACAGGCACATAACCCTGAATTAACCAACATTTATCCTCAGTTATCTGAATTTATAGACTCTGTACTAACTCATCACTGACTGAAAGGGCACCACACTCACCACTGTCCTTCCTCATCTTTAATGGAAGGAGGAATCACTTGGGTAAGAATCTTTTTTTTGTTTGAACCTGAAAAGCCACATTTCATTAAGCAAATGAAAGAAATTAGTGGCAAGGGACTACACGCGAAGTATTACAGTGGTCTATAATTCAAAGGCATTTTTGCAGACATCTAGTATACCAGTTGTGTCATAGGATTCAATCCAGGATGACTGCTCTTATTCAGGGCCTGACAAATGGAGTATCCATTCTTCACCTCCAAAATAGTAGGACCATGGCTTAAAAGAAGACAATTTACCAAGAGAGAGTGAAATAGTTTAGTTTAATGTTTGTTGCTGTTAATTTATTCCTTACAAGATGCCAATCTAATTACCCCTATTTTACTACCTCTTTTTTGGGAAAAGGCTGAATAAGACCATTTCAGAGAAGCTTCCATTAAATTAGACATTAACATTTTGAAATATTATAGATGAAATTTCAGGGGCGTCCTATGTATGGGAGAGATAAAGAAAAGAAAAATGCATGTTTTTCAAGCAGTATAGTCTATCATTTGGTTATCAGAAGCCTCCGTACTGACAATTTCTGTTAAAAAGCAAAATATTAAACACCATTTTTTTCTGCCAGAAACAACTGAAAAAGAATGACCTAACTGAACATGCACCTTCAGCTTCCGGTATTGCTGGTCCATGATACTCCCTTGTTTCCCAGCAGTATCCCAGGGAGGAGGCATAAAGGGAGTGGAAAGTTAAGGGTAAGATGACCTACTCCACCTCCTTCCCACATTTTCACTCACTTCTTGGCTGTGCAGCTTCTGGTTCCTGCACATCAGTAGCAGCAGAGGAGTGCCTAACAGCCTGCCCTGGCATTTTGCAGTCCTTCAGATTTTGCATGAAAGTTATCTTTTTTTTAAGAAATCGCTACTTTTGTCCTTCAGAAGCCAACACTAATTTGAATAAATGGCAAAAAACAGTGACAAGGCAAAGACAAAAAATAAATAAAAGGCTCATCAGATATTAATCAGCATGAATCTATTGATTTCAGTGGAGCTACCCCAGTGTGGGCAAACTGAGGTTTTCATCACTGTTATCTTTGAGGATATGGCATTTGGGAGAAGTTTTAGCTGCAACAGCTTATTTTATTACCCTTTTCCTGCTTAGCCCATACATACTTGGCATTTTATTGTCATCTCCTCTGTAACAGTCAAGCTTGTTCTCTTTTAGGTGTTAAAATTAAGCATCATGCAATTTTAACACTGGTCTGAGTAGCAGAAGAGGCTATTGGCATCTTGTGACTCTTTCATGATGTTAAAAGAAAGTCAAAGAAACCAAGAAAATTTGCTTAAATAAAAAAAAAAAAAAAAGAAAAGATTGTGTGAGTTTAAGTCTGCTCAAGGGTAACCTTAATTTATGTGCCAATAAGTTACACAAATATTTTCTCTACTATTCAATTAAGAACAAGTAGTTTCCTTGGTAACGACCACATTACATGGAACTTACCCGAGCTCCAAGATCCAGCAGAGTACTTTCCCTAAGAAAGGAGCATACTCATCTATCATGTAAATGTCTAATTTGTACACAGTTTTGAGAGAGAGGGGAGAAAATGGAATTTCCGGCAAATTAACAATGCCCTTCTCTTTCACTGGAGTCAGATCCACGCTCTTTTCAGTAGTTTTCCCCCACTTTCTTCTTATACGTCAATGACAACCTGCCTATGAACGTTGTAAAAAAGTAGGATGGTGAGCTGGGTGTATTAAAAACAGTAAAAGGCAGGCAGGTTACTGTTATAAAGGACCCCTGGAGGGGTCTGGTTTAAAAGCAGGAAGGTGTCAGTGTTCTTCCATGCAGAGTTGCTTCTGAAGTGTGCTCTGTGGTTCAGTTATGATGGTGGTGATTGATTAGTCCTTTTGTGGGAAAAAATAAAGGATCCCAGCTTGATTACACATCAAATTGCTATTTCCTTTTAAACTATCACCTTTCTTGGTGCCGCAATTACTCTGTCCCATAACCCTTGCCAGGCTTTTTGTATGCAGGTGTCTTCAGAGGTGTGTGGGCAGCACGTACGTGGGAGGGAGCTGGAGCGCTGCATGTCTGTCACTATGACGCAAGTCTTCTCGCACTCCTGAGGTATTCCCCAAAACAAATGGAACAGCTGCCATTGTAGCCAAGCCTAAACATCATTGTTGGGTGTGTAGCCCTGTAGCAAGTGGGGAGCCTGCCACACCTTCACCTTGGAGGGAATGCCTTGCTTCCTTTCCATGTGCTCCTGCTCTCTTCTCAGTGAAAGCTGGGACCAACCTCCTCAGGAAAGTCCTGGCTCTGCTCTGCAATTTGCCCAGTCCTGCCATGGAAAACGGATTTCATATTGTCAGATTTAATCACCAAGAAATGTTTCTGCAAAACTGAATGAATCTGTCCTACTGCTTTCATCCTGTGGATTACATCACATCCATAAGTCAATTTAAGGTTCTTGAGATGCTGTTCCATAGCTTTTTCCTCCATTCTTGAGCCTTCCAAGAGCATGAAGCTGTAATTTGTTCAAAAGAGCTATTTGCAACTCTCTGCTGTTAGAAAAAGACTGTCATTAGTGGCTCTTCAGACTTGTACACTCTTTGAAATCACAGGTACTCCCTGTATTTGAAAATCTCTCACATGAAGACAGGACCTTTTCCGTTCCCTCTGTGTTAGTGGGAATTTTGCCATGAAGTTAAATGGTGGCAGAATGGTGCCTATTCCACTTTCCTCCCATCTGCCTATTTACTTTTGTTCAATTAACACAGAAACTGAAGGAATCAAGTTAAATCACACCTTTTATACTTTGCACACCCAAGTTCATATAGGATTATTTAACAGACTTCTTATGGCAGCACTTTTCCTATTGAGCCACATTCTGCTTTGAAGGAAGAGCAATTCTGAGCAGCTTTGCAAAATTTGTTTCTTGCAGTTAGCAATTAGATTAATTATTTCCTGTTTTACCAGTCCCTAAGGTACCAAAACCCAGACACAATATGTAATTACACTGCCCCGATTCCAGGTCAATGGGAAGGTGTGACTGTGATGAAATACATATTTCTTCTTACTTAATAAAATGTTCAGGGCTGGCTATGCGGTGGCTAACATTAAGACTTAAGTCATAATTTATCTCCTTTAAGTGCCTGAGCATTGTAAATGATGTGACAGATAAACACATTCTCATTATGTAGTGGCCGTACCTAGCTCTGCTCCCCTTCCTCCCAGCATTTAATTGCACCCATCCTTCAGTCAGCCTATCTCCCCCTTAATTACATTCTGCAACATATTCATTTCTCTAGCTGCTTTGGAGGTTGGGAAATGAAAAGTCACTGCAAAGTCATCTCATCTCTGAGCAGACAGCATGGGGTGAGACAGGAAACACAGGTCACTGCCTGTTGCTGTGTGTTCAGACAAGGTCTGATTTCTCTTTTGTCTAATGGGAGATGACACATTTTTGCTAACTTGGGGGTATTTTTTCCTTTCCCTGCTAACTCCAGTGAAAATCTCCTGTAAACTGGGATTTCACTAGCTAAGGAGGTGTGCAAATCTTTCCCTCATTCTCTGAGGTAAAGGCAGCCCAGGATTGGTATGGGAACTTGCAATTACTGTATTTGCCTGAATGTGCAATAATGTGTAATTCCCTGATATTGTAATGATGCTGGTACTTGGTCTGTTCAACAAACAGTATTGTGATGTTATGCCAAAAAGAAATGGCTTCCAAGACCCATTTTAAAATAGATACTAAGTATTTCCCTGCCTCCTTCATTAAATTCTTTGGTAGCATCACTGAGAACTCATAATAAACCTGGTTTGTCTCTTCAGTTACTAAACTCATCATATCCTTCCGTAGAGCTTGGAGCCATTCAGCCGCACCAGTCTCATAAACCTGGACATATTTTTTAATGAAAATTGCTCTGACATACTGTAAAGTCTCCTTCCTTCAGGTCATAAAATACTCCAGGACACAACACTGAACATATTGAGCAATATCAGAGAAAATTATTTCCATACTGCTTTCATACCCTATCTATTTTTAAAAGGAAAAGTAATGGTTAGGAAGCAAAAAGATGAGACAGAAACCATCACTGTGTGTAATGTGGTCACTAAAATGGCACGCACACAAAATAAAAATCCCTTTAATATTACCCATCAAGGAAACCGTAATTTAAACATTTGGGGAGATGAAAAGAAGTATTTTCTGAAAAGCAGAGCACCTATATGTCTCACAATATAGGCAGTGCAAAGTCTGCTCACCTCTGGTCAAGTCACATCCAGCTAGGCTGGCATCTCTAATGCTGTTCAGAGATGGTGGACAGCAGACCATGCATGTAGTAAGATTCAGTTACCCAGTGCTGGAGAACTAAACCCCTACATGGACACGTTGAAGACAATCACTCCTCTAAGATCTTCATCAAAGTACAAGACTTTATTTGAATCAGCAGGATAATAATTTACAATTGTTTTCGCCTTGGTTTATGATGCCTTTCCTACTAAAAATTCGAAGTTAGGAAGAATGTGAAGGATGAGAGAAGCTCTGAAATGAGGTTGGGATCACTTATATGAAAATTGCTATTTAAAAGATGACCTTTCAGGTCTGATTCTGAACCCTCTGCTGTCAGTGGGAGTATCTCCCTTATTTTGAAGAACCCCCTTGAAATGTTGAAATGCTAAAACATTTCAAAAGACGTGTGTGCCACAAGCACAAAAGCAGTGCTTGTCTTTACCATTAATCACTTCCTCTTAAACTTTGTTTTCTGAGGAAGGGAAGTAGTGTGTAATTATTTATTTTGCTGATAGAGTTAAACAGGTGACTTAACATGCTTGTTGAGCCTGCACTAATTATTCGGCTGCCTAATACACTACGTCTCTCTATTTTCAAGACATCTTACCGTGCCAATTCTCTTTGATGCGGTCTTCGTGAGTACAGAAAGCCCATACAGCAATCCAAAATTTGATCTACTAGCTGTAAATGGAGACTTTTTGGAACAAGTTCCTTGAGCCTGACAATGACTGCATTGATCATATGATTGAGAACAGGAGCCTGCCTTTTCACATTCACAGAAATAATGGGGAAGTGGCGCATAGGTAAGAAGTTACACAGAGAAAAAGAAAGACAGATGAGCTTTTCATCCTCTTCTGTTCTGGAACAAGCTATTTCCTTCATATAAATATCATGGCAAATGCCTCCCCCAGTCATTTCACCACCCTATTGCATTTTTTGTTGCAGTGGCAATGATGTAACTGAGAGCTGAGTTTGGTACAATGTGCTTTGTTCAGCCATCTGCCAAATTTAATGAAGTGATAGGGAATCTTTTAAGCTGGATTTGGCTTGCATTATATGATTAAATGGGGGAAGTGTCCCTATTATGTATTAGATGTGCTTTTGGGTAAAGATCAGGTCTGCTCGGTTGCCGGAATTCAGGGTATTTTACCTTTCTGACCCCAGATCCAATAAAAAAATTCAGAATTATTTTGTGTCCCTTTCATTTTGATGGCAAGAAACTGAATTCCCTGCATTCCTTATTTTTACTTAATGCCCTTTATCTTTTGACTTCTTTGATTTCAAATTAGCCTTTTTTGATTTAATGAGAAAGACCATTTGTTCCAGAAACAAACAGGCATGAAGATCTATGCCTCTGCTAGCCACCTGGAACCAGTAGAAACAGGTTTCTTACTGGAATTTCCTCTTGTGGTAGGCAAGTCAATACATTTAATCTGGATGCTGTTGCTTCAGAGGCTTGTGGAGGCAAAGGTGCAATATTAACAATCTCTTCTACTTTTGGGTGACAGCTCAGAATCTCCTCAGGGCAGAAATCTTTGCTATTTTAGCAATACTGGAAGGAAAGTGTGGTGCAGGAAAAACTCAGACACTAGGAAGAACCTATTGCATTGTGTTATTATGATGGCAGGGTCTGAAATCCTCAGATGAGATCATAGCCCTGTTTTGATAGGTATTGTAGAAACACAGAGTAAGAGATACAGCCTTTGGGGTTTCACTGTCTGATCAGAAGAGGCACAGATACCGAGGGGATGTGGATTTAAATTTAGATCCAGTTTTCATGCCGGAAACATGGCATAGGCAGCCGGAAAAGATTAAGGCATTTGTTGGTGTTGCATGGAAGTTTCTGACAGAGTGGGGAGCTTTTCTTGGGTATCCAGATCTCCAGCCTTCCACAAAGACCATAAGAAAGTCCTTGCTGTCCACAGCTGGACAGACTGGTGAGACACACTGCAGACACTACCTGTGCAAAGCAAAGCCCTTGACGCTGGATGTTCTGTTTACAGTGATGTCTTATTACTTGGGGAAAGGACTGGGGGGCAGTTTAATAAGGGGAGGACAACCTCATGAGCAGTGGTTATCAGATTTCATGACAAATACTTCTTGTGCCAAAAAGGAGTACAACTGGTATGACATGACTTCAGTAGAATAGAAACACTGCCACACAATGCTCCTTGTTTTCAGTTATGCAGCTGGTACGATGGTTCTTTTGTTGCATTTTGGGGGCTCAGTGTCTGAGCTGCGTTGCACTGTTCTATTGCTATTGCTGCTGCTAGCAGCTAGGTTTTTTGCTTCCCTTGCCTCCATCTTGTCCAGAGCTGCACAAAGAAGCCTCAGACTGGACAGATTTATGTTTTTTTCTGTTATTCAAGATGATGAAAGCAATGATCTTTTAGGGTGTTTCTCTTTCCTACATGACAGCTTTGTCATAAACTTTTCCTTGGACTTGATGGACACAAGGATTCCCAAGCATAGATATGATTTCCTCTGCAGAAAGAACATAACAGCACTGGGTGGCACTGGTATTTCTCAGGCTAATGACAAAGTGGCAATATCAGCAATGCTATGAGGTAATATTTGAGGAGGAAGCATTAGAGTCTAATGCGGAAGAGAAAAGCTCTGGGGAGTGTCCTCTACGAGTTCATGGTATCCAGCTATAAACCCATACTGTTGCTGATTCTGTTTGTTTGGGTTTCATTTTTTTATACTTTTTTTTATTTGCTTGTTTACAAGTGTAACCATTAGCTGTTGCATAAGAATTTGTTGTGACTCCATCCATGTTGTAATTGATTGCAATGCATAAGAAAAGACAGCATCCTTTGGCATCCCTGTAGTCTAACATAAACACACATGTCATGGGTTCAGCAGTAGCAGTCATTTTTTCTCCTTCTTAGTGGCTGGTGCGGCGTTGTGTTTCTAACTTTC
>WYDI02005089.1:0-26621 GCA_009867235.2 Psittacus erithacus | reverse complement strand
CCATCCCTCCGGGAGCCGAGGGAGGAGGTGGGGGGGCAGTGAGTGGGCTGTGTGGCAGGCCTTAAACCACGACAATAGTAAAAGAGCAGTCAGAAAAATCACCTTCTCTATGAGCTGATGAGGGCCCAAGGGATAAACAGATGGGTAGTTTTGGCTGAATTAGGCAGAAGGGAATTGTGACTGCAGAGAGTAATCAATTTATTATAATATTAAGCTTATGTGCCTATATTAGATCCATTCCTGTTGGAAGAGTGTACTGTGAGACTAGAAGTCACCTGTGTAATTCTGGTGTTGCAGCAAAAGAGCCAAATACAGCTGCTTAAGTTTGAATCCCCCCCATCACCCCTCCTCAGCTACGTTGGAAATATACTGAAGTGAAAGAAAAGCCTTCATGCTGCTATTTATACCCTGCCCACCTAGAGTTAAAAAAGAATTATACCATTGAGGTTGTCCAGCCACTGTATCATTTCCAGGTAAAGCTCATTTACAAATACAATACCAAGAATGTTCTCCATTAACAGATAGAAATAATGGAACAGAGGATGGAAAGGATTTGTGTCACTTAGAAAATAATTTCAGGGTGCATTCTCCTCAGTAATCTCAGATTAAATGAACTCAAGAGCCAAAGGATTTAGCTCAGAGGTGCAGTTAACAAGAATTTTTCAAGATACTGCATCAGACTGCAGTGTCCGACAATTAACCACTATCAGTTGAGAAAGAGAAATAAGGTTTTTGTCTAGTGAATGAAATGAGGGGCTGAAACAACTGTTTTTATTGCCGTAGTTATATGAATAATGTCAACATGAGCCAGTCAAAGTGAAGGAAATTATCTCTCCATTTTCAATAACCAACTGTACAATGTCTCTGGTTTTTAACATCCAACTCAATCCTGTTTCACTGTTGCAAACATGAACTAGATACCAATTGATTTCAAAAATGAATGTGCTATGATTCAACAATAGCTGCCGGGCATTGAATCAAAACTACTCACATACTTGTGACTCTGTGTCTCTAGTGGCTGGATATCAGAGGATATCAGCTCTAATAATGCACAGGTGATCTAGGGTTTGTAGATCCTAAACTTACCCTCATCCTGTCTGTATTCACATGCTGGACAAAGGTTGTAGTTTAGAAACATGGTACTTTGACTGTTTTGATGAACTGATAGTATGTGAAATCTGTGAAAATATCCAGAGAGTATTATAGCTGCATATCAAGGTAGGAAGATCCTCAAGTCTCCATAAAGGAGACCAGTATCTTTTGGAATAGAAAAAACCTCTCCAAACAAACATTTTTCCGCTAATAAGGCAGAAAAATTTGTGCTCCTCATGCCAGAAAAAGCTTTTAGAACACTAAGAGCGGACCTGAAATTACAGGCTTTTTCCTGCTTTTGAGCACAGCATGTCCATGCGCAATTTCTCCTCAGTAGCCCTGTGTCACTTCCTTTAAAATAACAAATCTGCAGCTGTTCTGTGAAATTGTTCAGCCTTTCAGAAACACGGTACAGACTGCTGCTTCTTCCCTCTCCTGGGTGAACCTGCCCCATTCTGCCTCTCCAAATCTCAACAAACACTGTAGGACCAAGTCTCCTGCATGCTGCATGAAATAAATTGGATGGGGAAGACTTTATAGCTGCATTTTCTTTTTCTTTTGAAAAGGAACCAGAAAGAATAGCAGCAATGGAAAAAATTCAGTTCTGAATACACCAAAGTTAGTCCCCTTGTGACGGGACTGAATTTCTCCCAAAACATACTTCCTTCTTACTTAGCATTCAATAAAATGTATTATGACTTAATACTTGCATATAAAAATGAATTATTCCTGTTTGAATTTCTACTAATTCACATAGTCCACACAAGTATAAAGAAAAGAAATCTTACATCCATTTCTGAGCTTTCTGTGTGTGGCTCTTTAGCTCCACTGTCTGGTAGTGATTTAAAATCTTGTAAAGACAGGTAATATCATTTCTCTTCTGATCTAAGTAAGTTGTCACTGTTATGTTCCACAAGACAGGGGGTCTTTAAGGTTCCTGCATGGTACAGCTGGCTGTCAGATATAATAGATGAAAAAGCTGTATTGATGTTGAATGCTTGTTTGTTCTTGAATTAAGCATGTTTAGTATTTTACTCACTATATTAATTAGACATTATGTCAAGTTATAGAACTCAGCTCTTTTATTTCCAGGGTTCTTGTGTTCTTGTGTATTATACTTGCCCTATTTAAGGATACAAACATCCAGAAACTTAGGAAGAGATGTCCTTTAAGTATTTCGTTGGCCTGCCTTTCTTTCTCTGTTCTTTAGAGAACTGTTGTGAGCCCCTAAATAAACAATTTGCAAGAAATAATTGCATCCATTCTGTTCCCTTTTCCATCCTCCTGTTTGTTAAACTCCTTTTGATGAGATTGTGTTATTTTTGGAATGCTTGCCCTACGCCAGTCTATATTCTGCAAGGCGGGAAGGAGGGCCGGCAGAAGAAGAAAGATTTTAACTTTTTTCTAGAGAGACAGTACTTAAGATACTATGGTAAGAACCATAATACATACAGTTAGTCAGGTAGGCAGACAGAAATGGGTGTCCTGAGAAACCTATTTTCTTTTAAACCATCATTGCAGACTTTAAAAGGAGTACTGGGCAGCTATACAGTCTTTACTGTAGAAAAGACTAGGTACATTGAAAGCCAAAGCCTGCCTTGTTGACTTTTTTCTATCAATCATAGGACCCAGCTAAAGGCATAATATAAGCTTGATTCACATGCACTCAGTATAGCAGCTTCAATCCATAAAAACTACAAAAATATCTGCCTTCTCTCAGCACTTGCCAATGCTGTCTTCAAGATCTACAGAGGGGACCTCTTGTTCATACTGGAGAAGAAAAGGCTCTGGGGAAAACTTAAAGCAACCTTAAGTGCCTAAAGGGGCTACAAGAAACCTGGAGAGGGGCTTTGGGCAAGGTTCTATAGGGACAGGACAAGGGGGATTGGCTTTAACCTGACAGAGGGGAGATTGAGATGAGACCTTAGGCAGAAGTTCTTCCCTGTGAGGGTGGTGAGGCGCTGGCACAGGTTGCTCAGAGAAGCTGTGGCTGCCCCATACGTGGCAGTGTTCAAGGCCAGGTTGGATGGGGCTTGGAGCAACCTGGTCTAGTGGAAGGTGTCCCTGGTCATGGCAGGGGTCTGGAACTGGATAAGCTTTAAGGTCCCGTTCCACCTAAACCGTTCTGTAATTCTACGATTCTATGACCTGGGCTTCTTAAACTGAGCCCTTAGTTAATCTGAAATCTGGAGAATGCAGGGTGACTTTTTTTACATGTCTGAAAGGAAAATAAAAGGCAAACATGAAACAGAGCATGTGATTTGACACCTCGTATCTTTGTCAAGCCCCTAATCCTATACCACTCTTCCCATCACCTTGGCTCATGCAGTTTTGTTACCTAAGTCTAAAATATATGGGGAAGCTTCAGCTGGATGATGCAAGTGAGTCTTCCTATACTTTTTCATCATTTTCCTATAATTCTATAAAAAAAGAAGGGTTATAGTTTAAGGAAAGCAGAGGAACTAAATTAAATGTGATAGAGAAGCCATCTATGAATTAAAATAATTGGAAGTAGTGCCCCTTGTCTTTTCATAGGCAGTCTTAGTGCACTTAAATATAGCAAGTTAAATACAAGGGGGTTATTTAATTGTGGGTCAAAAGATTCAACAGGAGCAGTTTTCAAAACTAGTCTCCTCTTCTGGGAGAACTTAATGGGGATAATAGTTCTCTTATTTCTTAACAGAGTAGTCTATTCTTCGATAAGCATATTTATAAATCAGCATTTCAGTTTGACATGTTGTACCTATAGGGCTGATTATTCACACACTATTTCATTATATTTTCACAAAATGATTCCATTGTTCAGTGCATAACCGCATGTTTGCTCTAATCTGTAAAACAGCTCCTTCAACTTCACATCTGACAATTAGTTTAAATACAGGCTTTGGTGTGGAGTGTAGGATTCTCTGTGCAACATGTCTCACTTCTTGTTAGTGACTTTCTTCAATGTCCTAGTCTCTAGTTCTCGGACCGTCCTACCACTAACCATTTTTCTCTCTTCTGAAGGCCCACAGATACCTATTGATAAGAAACAGGTTTGATTTTTCAGGCAGTGATATTGGACAGAACAGGTTCTACTCCTCTACATATTTCTTCCCAAACCTGGCACAGACACAGGTCTTCAGCTGTGTGAGCTCCCACCTTGTGCCCATGTCCCATGTTCCTCTGGAAGGCTTTGCTATTCCTCTACAAAGTGCCTGTTGCTCCCATCCTCCTTCTCTTCCAGACTTTCCTCCTTCTCTTTCAACTCCAGAGCCCAAAGAGGAGGGCTATGCAAGCATAGCAATCATGACAAGTGCTCATACATATATTTCAGTGATAGCTCAGGAAGTGCTTGCCTTACCCATACATTCTTTCCAAACAAAAGCACAAATAAGCTAGGGAACTTGAAGAGACTTAGATATGCCCTTAAAAATAATGCAGTTGAGCACAGGTGATTTTTCTGGGCTACCTTCTAGCTCTGCCTGAAGTCAGAACTTCAAGGCTTAAACTGGGGATGCTTAACCTTGATGCTGGTTTCGACCTTATAGCTCCATTCTGTTCATAGGTCATTTTAAAATGCCAGCGTTGAGAATCTGGTAACTTATTCAACTGATCTTAAACAGTCTAATGCTTCTCAGTTTTAAAATGAGCATTTCAGTTCACCTACAAAATACGTATTTTTTTCCTGATAGATGGATAATAAGCAAATGGAAAACAGATTTTATAACTGACCGCTTGGACTTGAAAGTGTATGTTGTGTATGCATGAAAGTGTACACAAGCCAGCAGTGTCAAAGGCTTAAAAGGAAAGATTATTACAGTTTCTCCTAAATGCAGCTATGCTGCAAAATTGCCTGTGATCCTAGAGAGCAAACCTTGCAAGAATAATCCATTGTTTCCCAGTCACGTGCCTTTGAACACAGTATTTCTTCAATATAGCACTCCCATCTCCGTTACTTGACGTGCAGTTGTTCAAATATTAAAGTGCTTTTTCAAACAAACAGCTTTGTTACCATACAAAGGACAACTTGAATCTGTTTAAAAAATTTTTGGAAAACAAAAGGCAAACTAAAAGGAAACACAAACCAGAAAATATTCTAGTTAGCAGGCCATGTCAAGCAGCACCAGACTGCTAAAAATTAAGATTTAGTCTGTAAGCCTTGATACATTCCAAGTGAGTTCTGTTGGGAGTTGTTAGGCGGAAGTGGAAGATGTAGTCTGTTACCTGACTATAGCCTAAGCTTCCCTTTCCCTCCTTTATAAGGCAACTTAATTTGAAATAGGACAAGGCACCTTCCACTCCTTTGTGATCAAATAATTTCTGAGGAGGATCATAGTTACCAAGTCACATTCAGTGAAGGGTTTTACCATCTGATGGTTGCCTAGTTATTGCTTTGCAGCAGGAACTGGTGCATTTTGGCCTTGAACACTGCCAGGAATAGAGCATTTACCACTTCTCTGTGCAATCTGTGCCAGCGCCTCACTAGCAGCCTCACAGGGAAGAACTTCTTCCTTATATTAAACCTGAACTTTCCCTGTTTAAATTTGAATCCATCATCCCTTGTCCTAACACTATAGTCATAGAATCATAGAACAGTTAGGGTTAGAAAGGGCCTTTAGATCATCTATTTTCAACCCCCTTGCCACGGGCAAGGACACCTCACACTAGACAACGTCACCCAAGACTCCATCCAACCTGGCCCTGAACACTGCCAAGGATGGAGCATTTGCTACTTCTCCCTTCAAATACTGGAAGGCTGCTATGAGGTTTTCACACAGCTTCTCTTCTCCAGGCTGAACAGCCCCAATTTTCTTAGCCTGTCTTGGAATATTTTAGAGAACAGGCTTATGGTGTACCCCAAAATAACAGTTTTACCATAATAATGAGGAGAGGAAAAGCAAAAAATCACTGCCAAAGGGCAAGAATGACTGTATAAGAGCAGAAAAGAGTAAAACCAGCTTTGTCATGGTAGGAACACCTGTATTGAACCAGGTTTATGAATGAGAGTTGCCGATTTTCCATCTTGTTCTGAGAGTTGTTATTCAAAGCCAGCTAAAAGCAACTGCTATTGCAAGTTTATTTGATGGGCTGGAAAGTAGATGGATGCCACTGACAGGAGCATGATGGATGAACTTGGGAAAAGAAAATGAAAATACCCAAGTCCAATATATTTCTTGCTTCTTAGAAGACAGATGCTGGAATTTGTTTTTGTTGTGCAAGACCCACAGGCAGCAAATACCCATAACTATTTACATTGCTTGCAGGCAAGTTGTGTATTAAAAAGTGACCTAAATATTAGATTCAGATAAGAACATTTACAATACCCAAGGCATGACCTGCATAGGAAAGAATCCAACTTAGCTAAACAACAGGCTGTGACAGATCTTCTTCATCTGTAGTTATGAGATTTTCCAAGTCACAAAGTTTTAAACAAAGTTTTAACAAATCTGTTATTTCAGATTTCTAACATATCATATAAATGTAAATTACATTGCAATCAGGGGAATGAATTAATCATAAACAGCATTTTTATGGAAAATGTTGAGGAGGAACACTGCAGATAAAAGAAGAAAATCTCATTACGCCATTGTGCGAGCATGTGATTGTAATAGTTCTTGACATCAGCCAGCTATATAACTTATGGAAAACCACAGGGAGAGTAAACACAGAATTTCTCATCAGAAACAAATTGGTGCTAAAACTCTTGCAAGAAGGATTCTGAACACGTCTCCTGAAGATGCTCTTGAGAAGCTGTGAAAAGGAGCCCGTGGTATTCTAGAGGTGGGAACCAAACAGGGGACATGTTTGCATGTCATCACTTGCCTTCCTCTGGTGGTACCAGCCACCAGAGGTAGACCCTCAGCCTCCTGACTCCAGTACAGTTGTGCTGCCAAGGATGTTCCTCTTTTCCTTTCTTCCTTGCAGAGAGAGGGAAAGTCAAAATCATACAGAAGAGAGATTATACATTCCCCCAGAATGAGAGAGGTTTTGCACCCTGACCTTCATATACTGTTCATAGGATGGTTAGGGTCAACACCATATCCTGAGAGGCCAGAAGACACTTCATCACCCATGAGCAATGCTTGCTGACACTGGAGAAGCACAGCTGGTGTTTTGTTTAATGTCAGAATTACTGTGAGTTTTGCTTTATTTTCAGGTTTTGTTTCTTTTATAGACTTGTTGAGTTGCTAGCACTTCTAGGGAAACAATTTGAGTACTAGAAAGATTTGTATTCAATGAAACATTCTCAGAGATAAAACTCAAGACTACGGAAAGATCTGTGCTCCTACATGGGATATTCATAACACCTTCAGCTCTTAAAAAAGACAAGCTCTTACACATCTAATATTTTCCTTAACATCTGTCTGTCCCAAAGCCCAGAAGATAAGACTCTGTTCTATTCTTCCTGTTGTCTCCTCACCTTGTAGCAAACCACCCATAAATGCTCTGAGTGGTTCAGGCTATTTGTATGCTAAGGAGATATGTCATTGTCCACAGCATTTTCCTTGCATATCTCTAGATTTCCAGGCCACGATAATATTTATCAACCTAGCAACTGGTGTGGAATATATAATAGTCATTATATGATGAAGAATGGTATTTAAAATTGAAACCTTTGGCTGTTGTCTATCCAGCTGTAAAGTTGATAACCCATCCAGTTTATAACACAAGGCAGTTTATTATCTGAGATTTCCTTTAATGAAGGACTCTCCTGCACATTTGTTGTTGGAACAGTGAACAGTAAACAAACATACAAAAAAAAAAACTATAGAAAGACAGCAAAGTAACCATGCTAGTGCATTTATAAATATCAAGTAGAAAGAAAAATTAGCTACTATTATATTGAACACCTGGAATGAAAACATTTCTCAGGCTTCTGCTGAAAATTATTAGCTCCTAAATAAATATTGCTGGGGTGTATTTGAAGACAACATTTGCAATTCACATCTGATTTACTTTCTAATTAAACAGCTTACAAAAGTACTAATAATGCAATGCATGTAAAATCATCTAGTACAAATACCCAGAGTGATACATGTCTTCACAATCCTAGTTACATCCAGAGTGTTTATGAAATCCTGATCCCCCAGCAGCTTTTCTCATCTTGTATTCAACCGGGGGGCAGGGAGTGAAGCAACAACATCCCTTTGAAGGGGTCTTATGAAATTATTTTACTAAATAGGATTCAAAATCAGACAAAGTGCAGGAGTAAAATAATCTTTATTAGAAACATTTTCCTGGAGAGCCAAATGGTTAATTTATAATCTAGAAAATACCTCTTTAAATGTCATATACACCTGCCAGAGACCCACTCTTCAAGCACTTCTCCAGAACTTACCCTGCTGCACACAGCATGTAGGATAAAGTCCAGATTTCCTTTTAAGAACAGAACCTCAGAAAGCTGTGACCTTACAGGGATTTGAATGTGTTCCATTGCAGCTATATCATACCCAAAGCCTTTGCACAGCAGTTGGTAAAAGCTCAATGGAAGTGGATATTTTTTATATACTATTACAAATTAATTATTATAAAGGTTTATATATTAAGTTCAAATATATTTTTCTGATTTGCAGTGTATGTATGAAATGAATATGCTGAACAGACAACAAGGCAAACAAAAAGTGTTTGGACACATTGTCTGAATGAAATCTATGAATTCTGTTTCATAAGATCTATGGACTGCTTGTATAGGATTTATGAACTACGTGTATAGGTTTTTGTGCTCACAAAAACATTTGTAGAAAGAAAGGACCATGGGTATACACATAAACACATTTACATCACATTTAGGCAATTGGCTTGAAAATGTTTTGTGTGTTTGTGGAAAAAATCTGTGACTGACACTCTTGAGCAACCAAAAGACTAAACTACGTTCAGATAAACCACTGAATTTGTTTCAAGGCATAGCAAAGCAGAAAGTCAGTTGAGAGCTGAAATTATATTCAAAGCAATTAGGATCGTAGCGGGATTCAGCTGTGTTCATTGCTTTTCATGTTCTCAAAACCATGGAGGTAATCTAGGTATGGAAGTCAAAACACTTCTTTTAGGTAAGCCTGCTGTGACCCTGCAAGGCACCTTTTTCATCCATTCAGGTGAAAAGCGGCAAAAGTATTTGATTGCCAGTCAGGTTTAAAATTGAAAACTCTTTGGAAACCCAGTTTATTTCATTATGCACTTTTAAACTGTATTGACTTGTAATATTTGCTGGATATTTTCAAGCATAAATGCATTCCCCAAACCAGGTCAAGGTCACTGCTGAGAGAACATAGGATTTGGCAAACTCTGGTTGACCAGCACTGCAAATCAAAGTCTGTTCATAAATAATCTGCAAATATAGAAGGAGGTTAAATTTCTCAAACAAATTCTTAGCTCTACAATGTTTGCCTAAAGCTACTCCCTGCTCCAAATGCCCTTTGGTTTCAGCTGGTGTGCTTTATGTACTCAGTATAGGAAAAAACCCGTACTGAGAATAACTGGGGTGCTATGAATTTCAGAGAAATTTATTCCAAGCTTCTGTGCATGTACACATCATTTGACTCTGGTAAAATGCTTGTGCTTCTAGAGTTTATCACCTTTATTTCTAGAATCATAGAATAACAGACTACATTGGGTTGGAAAGGACCTTAAGATTATCTAGTTTTAACCCCCCTGCCATGGGCAGGGACACCTTCTACTAGACCAGGTTACTCCAAGCTCCATTTAACCTGGCCTTGAACTCTGCCAGGGATGGGGCAGAGCTTCCCTGCACAATTTGTGCCAATGCCTCAGTACCCTCACAGGGAAGAACTTCTTCCTTAAATCTAACCTGGATTTCCCCTGCATAAGTTTGAACCCATCACCCCTTGTCCTATCGCTGCAGTCCCTGATGATGAAGCGTCCCTCTTCAGCATCCGAACAGGATCAATTAAACTTGGACCAAAGAAAGTCTCTCTGAAAAAAAAAAAAATAAGAGAAGGTCAGCTCCTGAGCTCAGCAAACCAACTTCCATGATGTCTGCTCCTCAGACTCAAAGGGCCAGTCACCTGAGCCAAGCAGTCTCTTTCCATATTTTGATACATGCCATCCATGTTTTGAGCTGCTCCTGCAGAGAAGGACTTCGGGGTGTTGGTCAATGAGAAACTTAACATGAGCCGGCTTCAGTTTGTGCTCACAGCCCAGAAAGCCAACCGTATCCTGGGCTGCATCAACAGAAGCATGATCAGCAGGTTGAAGGTGTTCCTGCCCCTCTACTCTGCTCTTCTGAGACCTCACTTGGAGTACTGTGTGCAGTTCTGTTGTCTTCAACTTAAGAAGGACATGGAACTGTTGCAACAAGCCTAGAGAAAGGCCACAAGGATGATCAGGGGCTGGAGCACCTCCCATATGAAGACAGGCTGAGAAAGTTGGGGCTGTTCAGCCTGGAGGAGAGAAGGCTGCATGAAAACCTCATAGCAGCCTTCCAGTATCTGAAGGGGGAAGTGGTAAATGCTGCATCCTTGGCTGTGTTCAAGGTCAGGTTGGGCAAAGTCCTGGGTGACATGGTCTAGTGTGAGGTGTCCCTGCCCATAGCAGGGGGGTTGAAACTAGATGATCTTAAGGTCTTTTCGAACCCTAACTTTTCTATGATCCTATGATTCTCCATGTACATATGATGTACCTTATGAAGGAAAGCAAGTATCTGTCAACCTATTCCCACCTGTTACCTGAGGCAGAGAAACAGACTATAGGCATCCTCTAAGTTCATACACAAAGTGAGAGAAACAAAATGTATCATACTCAAAATTCCCGTATTGTGTTTTGGTTTGGTTTTTTCCCTACTCCCTGTTGTGCAGTGACCAGGAAAAGTAATTTTTATTATTTACAGCCCTTGAGCTCTCCAACATAATAGAAGTTCTAACTTCAAGATGGAAATTGTTTGCTCCTTCTTTAAAAATGAAAATAGAAGCCATCTCTCTTTCTCTTACTTTGTTTCTGTGATTTTAGGGAGGATGTGACACTTATTTTGAGGTAGCATTCTTACAGCCCTAGATACTGTCTTTAATGTGGGTATTAGACCAATCTAGTTAATCAATCATAGCATACTTTAAAGATCACATCAAGTCTATCACGGACTTCTGTCCTGGGTTCAGCAGTAGCAGTCATTTTTCTCCTTCTTAGTAGCTGGTGCAGTGCTGTGTTTTTGACTTTCGGCCTGGGAACAGTGCTGATAACACCGATGGTTTCAGTTGTTGCTAAGTAATGTTTAGTCTGACCAAGGACTTTCTGAGTCTTATGCTCTGCCAGGGAAAAGGGGAAGCCAGGAGGAAGCAGAGAGAGGATACCTGACCCAAACTAGCCAAAGAAGTATTCCATACCACAGCATGTCATGCCCAACTGGGGGGAGTTACCCAGAAGGGCTAGATCACTGCTCAAGTCAGGCTGGGTATTGGTCAGCTGGTGGTGAGCGGTTGTATGAGTGGTGGTATTCTCTTCCCTTGTTATTTCCCTTATCATTGTTATTATTGATGGTAGCAGCAGTGATTTGTGTTATACCTTAGTTACTGTACTGTTCTTATCTCAACCTGTGGGAGTTGTATTCTTTCAATTCTTCCTCCCCATCCCTCCAGGAGTGGGGAGAGGAAGGGAGGAGAGTGAGCAAGCAGCTGCGTGGTTTCTGGGTTGCTGGATGTGCTTAAACCACAGCAACTTCTCATAATCTAACCCCTAAATCTAGCAAAACTTGCAGTACCTATTGAAAAGCTGCATAGGATGTCATATGATCCAGGAGCAAAGTTTTCCCTGCCAGTTTTCAGTTATTGGTTAAGCCTTGTTTTCTGTTTCTTTTCTTTTACTTTTCTTTTTCTTTTTCTTTTCTTTTTCTTTTCTTTTTCTTTTCTTTTTCTTTTCTTTTTCTTTTTTCAGTAACAAATGGTGACTGATGAAAGCATTTCACTGCACATCAAGGACATTCATCCTGCTTTCTGTAAAAACTAATGTAGTGACAAATCCACAAATGCTTTGCCTGAATTTGTTATTTGGAAGAACTTTGGCTTGGCCCAACATATGTGTTTGGTTACTGTTATATCTTTTACCCAGTGCATGAAACTAAAAGCAATTACTAGAAGTTCAGCTTAGTGGTTAATCAGGAGACCACTTTCTCTGGTATGGCTCTGCCACTGAGGTTTATAGTTTCAAATGTACTTTAAAATTTTGGAGCAGTTCACCATCTAAAACATCAAGGGCCTAAGCAGAAAACAAAATGCACAAGCAATTAAAGAGCAAATTTGAAGGCTGCACTAAAGCTCCCCCAAAGCATTGCCACAGATTTCAGTAATCTTTGGATCAGTGTCTCAGGCCTTTTTTCTGTGCCTATCAGTTGGTAACAGGAGGCAGACAAAATGAATGCTATGGAGAGGCAGCACAGTTAAATGGAGCTGCAGGTCAGGAAACTTATGTTCTGACCCTGCATCTGCCACTGATGCAAGCATAGACAAATCACTACATCCCTTTCCATGCGAGTGGTAAATGGGATGATACTTTCCCACCTTACTGCATTGCAGCAGTAATCATTCTATGACAAGGAGGCATAATTGTTTGAAACACTTTGAGGGGTGAGGTGCCCTGAAAGTATGAAATGTTATCATTAATAATAATAATTATGAGAATGAAGACAGAATTATTTCCAGTAAATTAATGCAGAACCACAGATCACTTCCAATCTTGTGGGTTGTAAACGTAGCATTTCTTCTCAAGGGCTACAGTAGGATCTTCCTCCCTGCATTCATTTCAGCCAACAGCTAGGTTCAGATTGCCTTTTAAATGTATAACAACTGCTTGGGACATTTTATTTTATGGTAATCATGAGTCCTTGGGCTTCTAAATTCAGCGCCAAGTTTTAGAACAAACAAAGCCAGTTAATTCCTCTGCATGTAGGTCACATAACCCTCCCTTGGAGCTTCTGAAGGTCAAGTGAAACATCCAAAGGAGGTTTTTTATATTTTTCTCACCATTCTTTCCACCCACCATCAAATCAAGCAAAGATTCTCTTAATCATTATCAGGGAGACAAAAAGTTATAGTGGGAAGCAATGGGCCGTAATTTCACACTCCATTTGCACAATAACGCTGAGGGCTGCTGATGTGCTGTTTGCTTTTTAGCAGGCATCTCTGCAGCCATCACTGCAATGCATTTTGGCGCTGCTCCCAGGGCAGCTTAACTATTTATGACAGCTTGTCTTGAAGTGCCTACATGAACATTAGGATGTCCACGACAGTCTGCAAATTGACCCATCCACATGGCATTTGAGATCAGATGGAAAGAGCTTTAATAATGTAATGAAGGTTGGGGTAGATGTAATTTTTAACTTATCTTTTTGACTCGTGCTCCAGCAGCAGCTCTGATTTCCCATGCCATATTCCAGGCAGGATATGTCAACTTGTGAAATCCTCCCATATTAAGAGGTGCTAATGACCTGACTCTGACTTGGGCTGTCTTTTGTTACACATTCAGTCAGACAATAAATGGGAGATATAAGATCCCACCCTGTGTAAACCATTTTCCTTCAGGGAGTGAGCAGGCTACACCAGACTCAGCCATTTGCATATTTTCCATGATGAGTGATGGATGAGTAATTTAAAAGACAGACATTCCTCGTGTCAGCTTTTGTTTCCATGGCGCTCCAAGGTTCAGAGGTGGATTTTATTCTTCAAACTTTATTTCAACTTTTTATTCTCTCTTAGAAGCATAATAAAATGACATTTTCAGACATACATAATCATAGGGAACAAGAAAACAGACTTAATCTGAGATCCAGCTTCCGTGCCCTGCAAGTGTGAGGTGTTATGTCAGGGAGATTCACCAGGCTGGGAGAGGTCACAGCTTCTAACTCAGTTCCTGATTTATTCACTGGGCAGCTGGATTTAAGCTAGCTCAGCTCATTAGGCCACCTTTTCTCTGTTAAAGAATTGATGTGCATCAGGAGCTGTGAGAGAGGCAGTTTGTTACAGAAAGCTATAGCAGGGGAAGCTACAGAAAAACAGTTCCTTCCAATCTGTGCACGTTTGTTTCCCTTCACCTGGTTTGACTATATTTTGTGTAGCTATCAGTTCTAAATACATGGCTGTATAGTGTAAATTGCAATTTTCCCCATAACCCCTTTCCATAGGTGATAATTATCTTTTTCTCTCTTTCTGCCACTCAAGCTAAAAATATTCTCAGCTCTTTCTTTGCTACCATCTTCTCTTCCATGGATACCAGTCACCTTTTTGCTTCAGCTCTCAAACCAATTGGCATAATTAAATTATATTAGAGTTGCTGATCCCAGCTTGCAAGCAGTTGGAAGTTTGTTGCTTCTGTTCTAATGAGCAGAGGGGTTTGAATAGTGCAAACTTGTTCACTCTTCTATCAGTAGATTCTAGCAACATATAGTTTCTCTCTAGTTAGAGTCATCTTTATAATAGTAAACCACAAACCTACATGTTTGTATAAATACACCTTTTTAAAGGGTCTGTATAAAGCTCAGCAAAATGTGACCTCAGCTTCAGTAATGCTTCCAGGTCCAACAGCAATGCACAAATGTTCATAACCTGAGAACTATAGAGGTCTTCAGGAATAAATGGGGTTTTATTAGGTCCCTTTGGAAAAAATCCGCTGCATATATCAAGGTGTGATCAGTTTCAGAGTTAGGATGTAGGTCTGTAGCAGTGTACTTTAAGAAGGTGTCTGTCTAGATAAGTTGCCTGAAGCTGTTAACACCATTACTGTCATTGACACTGCTCTACCATTTCTAACGTCACACAGAATCACAGAATGGTTTGGGTTGGAAGGGACCTTCAGAGCTCACCTAGTCCAACTCTGTGCAAAGAGCAGGGACATCTTCAAGCAAATGAGGTTGCCCAGAACTAGGCTGGCCTTGAATGTCTCCAGGAATAGGTCATCTAGAGCCTCTCTGTGTAAAGAGCAGGGACATCTTCAAGCAAATGAGGTTGCCCAGAACTAGGCTGGCCTTGAATGTCTCCAGGAATAGGTCATCTACAGCCTCTCTGTGTAACCTGTCCACATGAAACATAAATAGGCTCCATGTAAGTGAGACATATATGGTTTAGGAAGTGCTAGGGTTAAAATGCTGGCAATAAGTCTGGACTAGTTTTTCTCTTGTTCTTGTGACAAGAAGGCTTGCACCAGTAATCACAGGAGCTGGGAAGATTTAAGAAAAGGGGATACAGTGTGGTCAAGGGCAAGAACTACTTCAGATCAACATAGCAGTTTGCTATGCACAATTTCAAGAAATATGGTCAAAAAGCAGACTTTATGGTACAAAAATGATTACTCGAAGAAATTCGTTGCTTTGCTCTTCACTGTTTGATTTTATTTGCTGTGGAGAGTTTTATTTTCTCCTTACTGTAAGTGCACTGCAAAAGGCTAAGTAATAAACAGATCTTTTATGCCTAAAGAAAGGCTGCAGGAATTCATGGGGGAGCCCTCAGTTGAAGGAGGCTGAGGTGGCGAGAGCAAGGATGGGGAAGGGTGGAATCAGCTCTGATCAGCACTCTGCTGCTTTATGCAACTAAAGATGCTTTTACACAACTGCTAAAACCCAAGATTTCCTGAGTTTTTTAAATAGTAGAATTTCAGTCTCTTCAGCTTTGCCTTAGAGTGGACTAATAGCAACAACTTAATTTGACATAGATTTCTTGCAGAAAGTTTCTCTGTGTAAAGTTTCACTTCATTCAATAACCTAGAAAAAGAACCACGTGTAAATTGCAGTATTGGTCTAGAAAAGATCATCCTGGAAAGGTATTTTATTTTGCTTCATTTTTGTTGGCTTTTGCTTGTTTGTTTCTTTAAAGACAAATGAAGAAAGAACAAGAAAGACAGTTAAGAAAGGGAAATTATCATTGCCTGAATCTCAGCCTTTTGACAAGAGCTAACAATTCTCGTGATTTAGCATGGTGGATGGAATTCTATCTTCTGAGAGAGACTATAGATTACAAAACCTTCTTTCCTTGTGGCTGCAGATATTAGTCAGCTCCAGCTTACTGAAGACAGCAGCAGCGGTTCATTTCACAACTGTAATCATTCACAAAATAAAATGTTTGTTGGGGTTTTTTTTCCCCAAGAACCTGATCTAGTATCAGTATTTTCAGCAGTAAAACTCTCACTGCCTAAGGAGTGGTATCTGAAGCAATGACTACAAAGAATTCATCCCATTCCTGTCCTTAAACCAACAAATGCAAGATCAGTTGTGTCTGAGCAGCATTCTTAAACTTGGCTCCAATGTGAGCTGCAGTGTTTAAGTCAATCACTTTGACTGCTTTCAGTCCATTTTAAAGGAATGTCTTGCCTGACAGGCTTTGGAGGTTTTGTATTTTTTATTTACTACTCAGTCCTTGCTTCTCCAGAGGAATTACTCCAACAGGCTAAATGGGAGCTAGCAGCTCACTGCCAAGTCTTTTATATAATGCCCAAAGTCACAGAGGAGGTAAAGGTAGAAGTAACGAGGAAGACTGTTTCTCACATCTGTGTCAAGTCTCACATCTGCAGCATCCTAGTAAAGGAGTTGCAGTGTTTACATCTACATCACATGAAGAATCACTTCCACTGAGGAGTTTGGAGCCTGCCAACTGGAAGGTCCTTCAGATAACCCTTAGAACATCTCTTGGAAAACACAGTGAACAAATACCCTGCATTCACCATCTCTGTGACACTCATGGTTTTATAGACCTCTGCCACATTCTGTCCCATCCTTGAGCTCTTTTTCAGGCCCAAAGAGTCACAGGATTCACATCATTCACGACGTGAAAACAATTCCAGACCTTTTTCTGAATCTTTTCCTGTTCTTTTATACCCTTTTTGAGATAAGGGGAATAGGGCTGCATGCCACACAACTGCAGCATGGATTTCTACAGTGGCAAAATACTGCTTTGTATTTCATTCTCTGCATCTTTCTTAACTGGCCCTAACAACTAAGTTGCTTTTTAGACTGGTTCTCAGCACTGAGCTAAAATTTTCCTGAAACATTTTATTGTGACTGCAACATCTCATTCTTGCATGGTCATAATAAGCTCAAAGCCTATAATTTTGTATCAATCAATATCAGCCATATAAATAATTCACCAATTTTTGTGATGAAAGGAACTATAGAAATGAGAAACTTTGTCATCTCTCTAAAACATACTCACAACTTCAGCTTCAACATGCTCTTGTGTTATGATCTGGTATCTGAAGGTCATTCTCATGGGATGGAAAATATGCAGGTGTGCAAATAAATAATAAATAAATACTTTAAAAATTCTTTTTTGAATTCATGCAACATTCATGGAGAATAAGGGCTGACAGTCCTGGGTGAAGATAAAGACTAGTACTTACAGAATGGAAACAGAGTAAGCATTCCTTACACAACCTGCCACAGCCAAAGCTGAGGGAATATTTCAGAAGAAGTATTTTAGATTCCAGTTCTGCCTTCTCATCTATGGAAAAAAGACCTCATACCTGTAAAGAATCTTCATGACATCCCTGGGACACCCAGATAACTCAGTGTTCTGATGGTTGGTTAGGCAAACATTTAACAAGCTCAAAAGAATATTGTCTCTTTTCATTCCTGCATGCAGATTTTAATTAGGAGGTTGTGGTTAGCAGCAAGCTCAAGTTCCTCTTATTGTCAGTTTGAAATTAGAAAAATAAAATACTTCTGGAGCCAACTCCATTCTATCTTCATGTCGGCAATGTCAGGAGTAGGATTTTCCACCTCACAACTTTTTTGAGTCCTCCTTTTCCACATTCACAGAAGTTTGCACATCTTTCCTCCTATAAGACATATTATACACTGGCCTTCCTTCACAGCTAGTTTGGAACTAAAACACACTCTTTGTGTATGAACAATTCCCAGCTGAGTGGCAGTCTCCATCCACAGCTCCCGAATGCCCAGGGGAAGCCAAGAGGTGTCCCAGTGCTGAGTCACTGCAGCTAAGCCCTTACCCATCTTTGCCTCACTTGGAGCTCAGGGATTTTTGAGAAGATAGGGCTGCTTGTTTCTATATATTAAGTTCCTTGCAAACCTGAAGGCAGTATTCTGTCTGAGGTTGTTTTCATGTCCAGGTGAAAAAAAATGACTTCATTGTGTAGGAGTGAACTTACTGGAATCTGCAGAATGTCATGGTTTTTTTTCATAAAGAATAGATGTATTTTCTGGGGTTTTTTAAATTGACAGTGTCAGCATTTGCACAATGACAAGCATAAAGTGTATATATCTGTATCTGGAACTGAGTATAAAAACAGACATGAAAAATATATGCATGACTAAAAACATTAAATAAACTTTTAAAATCTCCAATTTCACAGTAGTTTTGTCAACAATTCATCCTTCCTCAATTCATGCAAAACCCCACTTGCATTTTATAATATAAAACCCAAGAGATGATGACATCTCACTTTAAAAAATAATAAAATAAACTCAGCAAATGCTGTCCTTAATTGAAACTATTAGAAACCATTTTCTTTCAGCGGCTGACAAGCCTTTGTGATGAACAGTGTGGGGAGGTGAGAAGGTATTAAGCACTGAAAGAAACAGATTCCAAAAGAAACGTACAGCTCCTGTGGGGATCAGGGACTCTTTTCTCCGCAATGTGTTCATAAGTTTTATCCTGAGTGTATATTATGAGCAGAAAGTCAAGGTTTTCATATTGCTGGCAGAAAGGCAGCAACACATTGGGAAGATTTTATATTAACTCCCCATGTAAGACTCAGTTGGTGGACCTCAAATTGATCTGCAGAGTCCCTGCTCCATCCATTCCAGCCCTGCCATGCACAGATCTATTGGCACATCTCAGAGGAGGCTTATACAACACCTCGCTGCTCCAGTCCAAAAGGTCACCAGCAAGTCTGCCAGATGCATCATAATGCTGTTTCTTCTGGAACTCCCTGCAGTCTCTTTGTCTAAAACACAGCTCCTTCATACCAAACTCCCAGTAACTTTTTGACTTTACATCCCTGTCACTTTCACAGCAGCTAATCGTGTACCTTGCTTGTCAAAGGAAGAACTTTGGAAACCACTCACACAGGCCGAATTTGAATAAGCAGCCATCTCTGTGTACTATTTAGAATGACTTGAGCCACTCACACTGTAAGAATTACTAATCTCACTCTATCTAGAATTTCCATGAATTCTGTAGCCAAGAAGTTCATAATTAAAATTATGCATGTTATATCTTATAGTACTGAAATGCTAAAGTGATAAAGGCCGTATAAGCAGTTTGCAGATGTAAAGCGAATGCTAGCTAATATGAGTGTGAAAGCTGAAAAGTATAATATATTCTGTCAGAGTTGAACTTGGAAGGTGCCTTGTTACTTTAGGGATGTATTCTGAATGTTTCCTTAACCAGAGGAATATCATTTAGTTCAAAGTGCCAGACACTCAGAGACTGACAAATATCACACATTGCACCTAGTTCAAATTACTTCAAGACAAGCATAGATCATGTTTTGGGTTTCTGAAGCATGGTGAATTCTACTATCTATCTGCTCAGTGAAATAGGGGGTACTACCTAAAAAAGGATAGGAATTTCCAGTGTAAATAATACCGTATTATTTGTACAGTACTGAGGACTGACTCTGGGGTTCTTTGAAACTCCAGCAGACATCACTTGTTTAGGCATGGAGATTTGAGATTAGATGTGCTTCCATCAGTCCTAATTTTAGGTTACCCAGGTTAAGGTGCAGCCTAATTACATAGAGGATTGTCTTCTCAACAGTGGTGGACCAGAGCAGCTTGGAGGCATCATAGCCAACTCCCTGCTTTAGGACATGCTGTCCAGAGCCACCATGGTGGTTATGTTTAGTAAAGCTGAACAGAATGCGTCTGAGCATAAATGACAGTATTTGAAATGAAAGTCCTCCTGAGTGATGAGGTTCTGATATAAGGAATGCTCAAACTTTTTATTTGAGAAGTGAAGAAAGAGCCTTCTGAGTTTGAGAATGACGATGTAAGAAAATAGAAAAGGAGAAAAACACTCATCATGAGAATGTAAAGATTTTCAAAAAGAAAAAGCATCAGTATTTTTTTCCCATTTCACATCCAAGTAAAGGTTTCTTTCAAAGTTTTAGCTTGTAAATAAACATATAAATAAATTATAAAGCTATACACCTCCTTTATAATGCTTTCATATGAATAATAAACCCATTCTTCCTTCCTTTCTTTGGCAGTAAAGCCTGTCTTTGGCCAATGCATTTTTTATTATTATGAAAAAAGCAATTAGTTGATTAGATGGGAGTGCCCTTCTCAGGTGTCACTGAGAGGGGAATGGGGAACAAACTTCCTTCTTAAGAGCAAGTAATCTAATTTTCCCAGAGGCTGAACACTGAATCATTAGCTAGAGGTAGCAGAATCTAGGCTCCACACACTAGTTGATTTTGCCACCTGGATTTCAATTTTCCAGTAGTCTACTCTTCTTTCTGTCTCTTAGTTCCATGAAGCACTGGTCCTCAAAACATGAATTTTGTTGTCCAGCCTCAGGAGATATCTCAGCTAATTTTGTATGAATCAAACAGTGGGAACAGATTCTGCATGAATCAAGTGTATTCCCAACGCTTCTTATAATTACACAATAATCATCTGTGTATGCATGTATATACAGAATCACAGAATCATATACCAGTGTATATGATGTGTGTGTACCTGTAGCCACAGGAGAGCAATCATAAAATCAACCAGGTTGGGAAAGACCTTTAAGATCATCAAGTCCAACCATTACCTTGAATGAACAATATTAGAGCAACGCGAGACTTTTGTCAGCTTCCTTATTTTTTGGAGATTCTCCTTTAACTCACTATTTAAATTGAATTTGTTCTTTCAAAGTTAGCTTCACACTGCCAGTGTCTACACAAAGCTTAGGTTGTGTTCACAAACTTAATACAATATATAATTATATGCAAGCTTAAGATTATTTTGTTAGCTATGGTAAAGCCACTACTGGAGGATGCCCTTAGGAACACAAAGAAAAGCTGGAAAGCCTGCTAGAAAAGAAAACAAAGGAGAACACAGAAAACATCAAAGAAATCTGAATAGACTCAACTGAATTAATCAAAGGGAAATTTTTGCATGGTATAAGTGCCCCCCAGAAATCAAGCTCAGTACCTGTTATCAACACACTTGTAAATATCACTGGGGTGCAACATCTTTTCTACCATACTGGTTCCGTTTCTGGCTCTGTTTCAGAAGGAAAATGCCACCTACAGATTTGTAATATCCACTCAGCTGTAAAAGTTCTTTCTGGGTCTCCTTAGCCAAATACTGACTGCCTGAACCTGGTTTATCTTACCAGATCTAATGAATGTATGCTGCAAGACAGTACTGTTACAAATGCTTCCAAGGTTGTGAGTTTTCCCAAAAGAGAAACTGCCTTTCCAGTAACTATTGTGAAAAAATTCTGACACGTATTAAGATTTTTATATCGTACCTTCTTCCATAGTATCATTCAGTCTCTTTAAAATTCCCCACTTGCCCGCTTGCAATCTATTTTGAAGCCAGCTCTGTGAAAGCACTGTCATTTCCTTTTCTGCCTTAAGGCTGCTAGTAACCCCTACTATGAAGGAGGTATGTGAAAATTAACCTATGTATACATCTTTCCATTACACGATTGTCAGCAGACACTACCTCAATACACAAGATTTCCCACTTATGTAGACAAACACAGTGAGATCAAAGATCTTTCTTTCTCTCATTTCTTTTCACACACCATGCTAATTCAATCAAATCTCCTTTGTTAACTAACTGCTATATCAGGGAAGAAAAGCAATACTGAATTTTTGAAGTGGTGTGATATATGTCAAGTGTAGGCTGGGAACAAACCTTTCGTAAGATCTATCCTAAGACCTGCAGAGTGCTGGGCCATACCACCCAGAAAAAGCAGCACCAGTCATAGAATCAATCATACCAGTGCAGAAGGATCATCACAAAATGGTGTAATTCTTCATCCCAGTGACATTATAGATTACCTTTATGAAGACACTTCACAGGATAAATGACTTGTTCTTATCTGCAAACCAGACTTCTCACATTCTTGGGCCCCAAGTAAATACTCTTAGATTTGTTGGTTATTTCAAGATCAATGTACATAGCCTCATAATAGCCGAAAATTAGTTTGTCAATAGGAATTGACCAGTGCCTAATCCCAAAATTACAGTTATGTAGATTAGAAGTAGCTTCTTCGTTTGTGTGCATGGGTAGGCATGTATTGGTTTAAGAAGACTCCCTCCCTGATGTGCCTGATCATGAAATCTGAAATTTCCCATCTCAGTGCACACCAAATCTAAGACAACTAAATCTGGTAGAACTGAGGAAATCGACGTCTGAGATGACACAGCCAGGAGGTTTGAAACTACATCTTGTTTTCTGGCTCTCTGCTGCACTGAAAAGTCAAACATATGACAATGGAATTTTATTGGTACCTTTCTCCATTTTTTTGCTGTCTGGGTTCCAAAAAATACTCCCTTGGAAAGGATCATCCCATTGCACAGAATGTGTGCATTGCTATGTGGAGTAGAGAGAGAGGAAAAGAAGGAGAGAACCAATATGAAGAAGAGGAGCCCAGCTTCCCAGAGAAGACTGCAACCATTACCTGTGAACCCCTCTGTGCACTACTGGCTTGGATAATTACTTATTTCCAGTGTGACTGCCTTAAAGCTTTACATGAACATGGTATGTGAATGACAGACAGAGAGAGGAGCCATCCCTAGAAAGGAACATTTTGCAGGCTTTTCCTTTTCCTGGGCCATTCATTATACAACTTTTAATTAGCTATCAGCTTAAAACTTTTTTACCCTGTTCTAAACATAGTGAGCAATCTTCTCACTGTATGTAAAATATTAGAATTCTCTTGTTAAATGGAGGATGATCTGAGCATCTGTAAGAATTGCGGGTGATTACCATGCCTTCCATAAGCCGTAAAACAACCAGAAAAACAATTATTCAACTTGGTGGTTCAAGGACCATGAAAAGCAGGATGTAAATCTGAATTATCTGCAGTTTGTCTCAGTAATTTTATTCACTTAAGCCTGTCAGAATGGGTCAAGAAACCTTCTGGAAGAAAGGGATTGCAAAATGTCTGGAGCTTGTACCTTCAGCTTGGAAACCCTGCAGTGGGGAGCCAGGAATATGTTTTATGTATCCAGGTGGAGTCCTGGTTGAGACTGAGTTGTAAATGGAAGTTCAAGATAGTTTAACTTTGAGCATTAGCAAGCTGAAAAAGAAAGTTCAAGTTGGTGCAGGTATTCATAGGAGTTTTGTTTCACAAGTTCAAGGCAGGCATCTTATTATGGCCAAATCAGTGTATTTCCAAATTAGCTCTCTGAAGTAAACATTCAAAGCACCTAAGGACTTTCTGAAATATGTATCTCTTGTGACCTCAATTTCCATTTCTCCCTAAATACAGGCCTACGATCTGAGAAATGCTTAACTCCAGGAGAAAAATTAATTACCTGCCATTTTCTACTCTATGATTTACTACTATGTGCCTGAAATGTGCTGGAGAGGTTTTTTCTGTGAAACCGAGTTTCAATAAGTAAAACCGTGCCCAGAGGCCATCTTCCACACATGAAAACCATTTCAGTATATCCGTGCCATACTCTTGACTCAGTCAAATCTTTTCTAAAGTGTGGAACACCTCCAAAAGAAGGATTTTTGTTTGGTTTTTGTCATTTGAGGACAATAACCTAAGAAATTATATTCCCCTGTTTCCTCACCCTGTGTTGATCCAATTGGATCAACAAGCAAGAGAACTGGTTTTCTTTTCTCACAGCTGCTGGCCTGCCTTATTTTCCCCCTGGCCCAGCAAGCAAACCAGGAAGTCAATTATTTGCACAGCCCCATGGGAAGCTTTCACACCAGGAATAATGCTCCCATTTCACTGCCTGACTTATCCTCGCAATTCTTCCTTTTGGGAACTAGTTTATGACCTCATAAACCTGTAAGATGCTGCTGAAATGGCTTAAATACAGAAACTTTCAAAACAAACTGGAGCATAAATTGAATTGCTCTTTCTAAGGGATTTTTTTCATTCAGAAAGGTAAAATGTGCAGTCTCTTTCTTATAACAGTGTCTGCCAATGTATATACAACTTTCTTTTAGCCAAATTATATAGTTCTTCTTTCTGTACATGTAATCGTTCATCTTGCAATCCATGCTTATGGGCATGTGTGAAGGTTTTTATGAAGTACTGAACAGTATCAGTGCTTGTAGGTCTCACTCTTCAAAACTAGGGGTGAATAACAGGTCTCTATTCACCAAATAATTTTCATCCTACTACCATGGGCAGCCAAGAGCTGGAGCAATCCCTGTCAGAGCAGACATTGTCACTCCAGCTCTTCCTGGAGTTGGTCCACATGAGCCTTCAGTGACAACAGCACCGGTTGATTTGTGATGGGCACCTGATGGGAACAGCTCCTGTTCATCCAAGTTTCAGGAAAAATAACAGTATCGACCATCTCAAGTTTGGATTCAGTGTGACTGCTTTTGGTGCTCTATCTGCTGCCCCAACAGGGTCACCAAACCTCTTTTGGAGAATACAGAAGAGTAGAACAAATGTAGCAGACGGATTTTTGTGTAAACCACTTTGTTCTTCATAAAGGTTTGTTTTCTTTTGGTTTGAGTCTCAAAAGCAGATGTACTTAGATATGGCAGTGACTGTCCTGACAAGTTAACTCACACAGTCTGCCTCTGTCACTGCAAGCACTTACAACTCCACACCATGGAAGTCGCCTCTTTCCCTTAGGGAACTGGAAACCCACATTGTTTAGAAAGCAACAGAGGGGAAGCTCCTATTCACAGTGCATTGAAGCATAACAAATGAAATCTCATCAGCCAGATCTGTCTTCAGGACAGTTCCAAATAACAGGAAGAGATTTCACACATTATCAGCCTTCTTCATCTGGGCATTAGGGCAAAATCAGCAGGACCATCTCTCCCCTCAGCTAATTCAGATGTGTTAGACAACAGAGTTTCTTGCACATGTCCCCTCTGTCCCTGCCTGGCACCTCTACCCTGCAGATAAAGACAGAATTAATTTTCCATACTCCATTCACAGCAAATAAAGAATACAATGTTCACTCTGCATCGTTTTCATCCTTCATCTTAATTATCACAGCAAAGACTACAGAAATCATTATCTTTATTATGATGAATGTCCAATTAGCATTTCCCATATAAATTTTAGATCATGAAGGAGGCTGTAATGGAAATTCCTAATGGTCTTTTTTTTTTGTTCCTGAAAAATTGAGGTGCTTAACAAAATGAAATTTAATCTCAGCCATTTTGAAGCAAGTCAAGAACTTCAATTACTTGTCAGAGAGTGAGGAAAGAAGAGGCTGAAGCTAAATCTTAAAAATGGGCATATTTTAAAAGACCTTGCTTTTCTAGCCAATTGATCAAGCTTTCTCCTCCACACAGCTGAACACTTGTCTGGCTGTGCTCGGTAAGTTTTAAGCTATCGTGAAAGCAGGTAGAAGCAATTTCTTTCATTAGTTATACTATTTAATTGAAAAATTATTTCAAGTAAATATTCTGTTGTCTCTAATATAACATTTTAATTGATTCCTATCCACAGCACTTAGCTGGAGAGTGAAATTGCCAATAATTACATCATTGCCATTGCAAGGCACTAAGAGACAGAACACATCCCTGGTGCTGATCGCGGTTCAGAGGAGCGTGTGTGCGGAGATCTGCCAGTTGGCTTCATTTCCCCTTGATGGTTTTGGGTTTGGGGAAAATTAATTCAGCTGGCAATTTTAGAAGCATCTCAAGTATTATTAGCGCATAGGAACTGCAACTGCAAATGAGTCATGAGGTCCATATAATCTAGTTTGTCATTTCTCATGATTAATGGTAACTATTTCCCTGAGCCAGAGAAAAAAAGAGACCTTTGCCCATGTCCTTCTATCTAAGCTTGCAGATAATCACAGTAACACAAAGCAAAACTAGAGCTGGTCCAAAAAGTAGAGACCATCTGCCTTCTCCCTTTTGCCTTTTTCTCCCCTCTTTCCCATATTTTCCCCTCCAAAAATGTGTGCCCCTTTTTCTAGCTCAGGTGACCTGCAAGTAGCTCTTCACACTTTCCAGGAGGCTTACCCTATGGCGTAACTGGACACATGAGTGAACACACACACGTAATCTCTCTCTGTCTTCCCCTTCCTCTTTTCCCTCCATTTTCCCATCCTTCACAAATAGGTACCAGGACACATTTTTCAGGTTCAATATCTTGTTGACAAGATATGCAAGTAGAGGTGCTGCACTGGGTCTGTGAATTGCAGTGAAAGAATTTGGCAGCCTTGGGATGGTCTCCTTCAGAAAGTGCCACCATTTTGAGGAGCAGGACAAAATATGCCTCTAGGAAGTAATGTGTTACAGTATAAACTTTCCATGTTATAGCAGAATACTTCATCGATTAGCAAGTAAATAATTTCTCTAGGGAGTTATTCTCTCCTGTGTATCCCTTCAGATACTGGAAGGCTGCTATGAGATCACCATGCAGCCTTCTCTTCTCCAGGCTGAACAGCCCCAACTTTCTCAGCCTATCTTCATATGGGAGGTGCTCCAGTCC